>SNQJ01S0194494.1:0-17634 GCA_010110895.2 Picea sitchensis | reverse complement strand
GGCCATCCATCTTCTAGGGTTTGGTGATAGAGCCTTGCCATTGCAACACTCTCCCTCACCTCATTCTCTTGTTTTAACTTATCTTTTATGCTAGCCGTTTTGCCAAGTTTGACCTAAGGAAGGAGGAAAGAGCACGAGGCCTTGTTTAAGCAACACCGGAGTGAGCCTCTTTCCTCTAGGGTTTTGATTCTAGGGCCCTGCCATTGCAGCACTCTAGAACCCTTCCCTCTTGTCCTTAGCCTTTTGTCCCTTCAACTTTGCATCCTCTCCTTAATTGACTCCATCTACCCCTAGGCACTGATCTTAGTTCCACAACGTTGAATGATAGTGCTCAAACAACCTCTTAAAACTCTTAAATTTGAAACCCTATCTAACTAGCTAACCCTAACTAGGCAGACGTCATACTTGGTTATTCCATCTTGACGCAACACCTTTTGCTGATAAGCAAATAGATGATGATTGAAAGCATTTATTGAGTAAAAGATTGATTAGATACATTGTTGGCTACATCATCTCAATAGTTATTGATGAATTGATATTTTCCATTGCTATATTGATAAAACGTTGATCTCATTAATATCTGTTGTTTTACTTTGCTTACATATTGATGTCATATAGTTACATGAAGTACTAACCCACTGAATTATAGCCTGCATGTATTATTTTGCTATTGTCTTGTTCCGGGCAGGTTTTCTCATTTGGGCATACACTTCTTTATTGGCTGATTAGCCGGACTATCTGACCTTGGTGGTAACCTGTGAGGAGGAACTTTTGCCTTGACCTTTGTACTTTGGCCTCTTCAAAACCCCAGGTTACCGGGGACGTCTCCCCTGGGCTAACCTCCCTGAATAGAAAGAACCTCCCCATTGAGGTGACATTGGGTGGGGTAGGTTCCTGTTACGCCAGTTTGGCCTCTAGCCTCTAGCCATTTGACCTAGCTACAAACTGTGCGATAACAGGCTCCAAGCATGTGAACTACAAATGAAGTTCAAGGGGAGAGTTCCTCAATCCCCAAAATCTCAACATGCATTACAATGGACAGAGAGCTCCTCTTTATAGAGTTAGTCTGTTCTCTCATACAATAAAAAATCATTATCCTTGCAACTAACTCCATGACAAGTCAAACAAATAGTAAAATATTGTAGTAGTTAGATCTTTCCTCAATTCATGGGTGACTATGTCACATCATGTGGACAAAATCCTCGCAGGGACAACTCGCTCTCATCCAAAAATAGTAGTGAAGTTACATCAAAAGTCTTCAAGAGAGCGTGCAACTAAAAGTAGGAATGAGAACTAGGTCATCGTGCAAAAGGTCCACATTAAATTTGCCCTCCAAGAATGTATGCATGTAAAATATAATAAGATAAATCTCCACAAAGGAGGATGTGCTTCAAGGTCGAGAACTTACCTAGTGTGCCCTCTGACAAGGTGTAAATATGATTCCCAATTGTTGGTGTCACATTACACTTATCATTTAAATTGTCAACCTGGAGTTCAATTTAGTCTTATGAGGCACTCAGTGCAGTATACACAGAAGAAGGATTCTTGTCACTATTGTGCAATTTAATGTAGAAAATCAGTTAAGGACTATTGCAAGCATAAATCAAAGGAAAGCATAAAAAGATAGAATCACAGTGTTCTTGACCCCTAGCCCAGCTGGTGGCACCCCATAGAGTAAGATCTCCGAGATTTAAACTCATAATCCTATTACTTAGCTCTATTCACCCAGCGGGACCATGAACAACGTGATTCCGTAGCACTCATAAACTAAAACAACATTAGAAAGCAACCCAATTATTTATTCAAATCCTCACACTGCAAATGAAAAATGAATCTAAATGCTGAAATAAAAAATAATAGAAGGAGAACCAACAACATTCCCAATTTCCACTTAGTTAATGGCACTTCGAATGTTACAGCCATTGGAAATCATATCCAAAACTTAACATTTTGTTCAACATACCAAAGCATCAACAGAGAATACAGTGATTCTACCAACTCTAGCTCTGCAACATCCTAATTTAGCAACATTGTCATTCGGCAGCACAACATAACCTACAGGTAACAATGGCAGAACCTACAGGTAATTCTGTAGCATTTGATACACAATCTACAAATAATTAAGATGGCAGAGTATTAAAGTAACAAGTAAATTAAAGGGTAGCTATCTAAACAACTCTAGAAATAAATCAGAAATCAGCATGCAAAATTATTATACACGGAAAAGAAAAGAAATAATCAGTACAATACCTTACCTTGAGTGGGCCCTGCTCAAGGTTCGGGTTGTGATCCCTCATAAATCCGGATCAATAGCCACCTCAAATAAAATAATATCTATGCCAATTCAAAGAGGTGAGTGTGCTCTCTAAGAAGGTCAAAAGATGCCATATGTAGCTGAAATATTCATGCAATAAAGATGAGAGAGAACCTACGAGAGTTGTGCCCGAGAAAAGTGTGCCATGCAACTACTGCAACCACCCACAAATAATAAAATACTCTCCAATGAAGGGAACCCTAGGAGAATGTGCCAAGGTGGTTAGAGCTCATCATTAAAATACTCCTCCATATTCCATGTCATAAAGATTTCCAACCAATCTAAGAGAGTGCGCCCTATAGAAGTGTGCCAACGTCTCCAAGGAACAAATAAAATATTGCAGGCCTTGGAAATTGAGCCCAAGAAGGGGGACACACAACTAGAAAGCCTCAACCAACTCCAACTAACCCCTTCAAGTGTGAAAAGGAAGCCAATGAAGTAGGATGCCCACAACTATTAACCTCAATGTGGATAAATTAGATTAATTTAACCATTGAATAGTTAAATCAACCTACATGTGTGCACGAAGGTTAATGCTGAAATAACACCATAGTTCCCCTCCAAATAGTCATCAACTGGTTAAATCAATATGAAAATTTGTGCCAATGAAGGGTGCACTCTAATAAAGTGTTGTACCATGTAAATAAAAGATGTTCTCCCTAGCAAAACGCCTCCATGATAACAATAAAACATAAATCCCAACCTAAGGTGCACCACCACCAAGCGATTATTACATCAAAAGTCATCATCTGAACTTGGGAAGTCTAAAGAACCCTAATATATGGAAAATGAAGACAAATTAACCTCTAATTTGTTTGTAAACCTACCTACAAATTAACCTATCATTCTTATTTTATTGCAAGACAATGTGTTATTGAAAAACAACTATATNGAAGGTTAATGCTGAAATAACACCATAGTTCCCCTCCAAATAGTCATCAACTGGTTAAATCAATATGAAAATTTGTGCCAATGAAGGGTGCACTCTAATAAAGTGTTGTACCATGTAAATAAAAGATGTTCTCCCTAGCAAAATGCCTCCATGATAACAATAAAACATAAATCCCAACCTAAGGTGCACCACCACCAAGCGATTATTACATCAAAAGTCATCATCTGAACTTGGGAAGTCTAAAGAACCCTAATATATAACCCTAATATATGGAAAATGAAGACAATTAACCTCTAATTCGTTTCTAAACCTACCTACAAATTAACCTATCATTCTTATTTTATTGCAAGACAATGTGTTATTGAAAACAACTATATATATATATATATATATATATATATATATAATATCTGTTTCAAACCTACCTACCTACAAATTAACCTATCATTTTATTTTATTTCAAGATAATGTGTTATTAAAAAACTATATATATATATATATATATATATATATATATATATATATATATATATAGTTAAATTCTCTCCTAACCCAACACCCAACAATTACTTCCAAACAAATTACTTTATTGAATAAAAGCACAAATTTGAGTTTTTAACAAAACATTATAGTGGAAGCATAAAAACAGAAACCATACTAAAGTACACATGTAATTTCGGGTAAAATACTCTGAAAAAAAAACCCTTATGGAAAACTTCAATACCTTGTTGATTTTATTCATAAAATCCTAAGCTCTTGTCCTGTGATAATGGCCCATCTGAGGAAATACAATGCAACAAATACCAGCCTAGCCTATCAAACCCGGACCGCTAATTCCTTTGCTGCCCTTTGTCCCTCTTCCTCGATCTGCTTGTTATGAAGTACTAAGTTGAAGTCAAGTAAAAACACCCAACCACAAAAAGCAAGTGCTACAACTTGTAAATCCTACACCAATGTCACCTCGATGTAAGTCACACACTTCAAGGGTAAATCCAGGTCACTCTAGGGAGGCAAGCATCTTCTATATTGACCCTAGGGGGAATGAGAGGGGGATGGATAGAGATGGAAGGAGTTTCTCGCTTAGAGGTCAACCCAAACAGAGTGAAATGTGGGAAGAGATGCCTTGTAAATCAAGTGCGGATTGTTGACCCAAAGGTATAGTAATTTTCTCGGATGATTGTACCCCGGCCGAAACAAGAAAATCCAACTTGCAATGATATATGTTGGTATATTGGATCAGCAAGTTGCTTTGCTTTCGGCCCTAATTTCAGGCAAAGAGGATGATATTATATCAGTAAACAAAGCATCTAAATCAGCATACAAAGATCTAAACCAATTAAGTAAATCAACATCAAGATAAGAAATGAATATAGGTTGAAACTCCGGCAATTTAAGAGCCGGTGAGAAGATGTCTGTTGTAAACATGTATTTTCTAAAGAAAATTGCAGACTTATGGCTGTAGCTTATAGTCACCATATCAGAAAATTACACTATCAAAATATTCCAACAGTTAGCATTTAGCCCAAAAGATGTGCCCCAGTTGGGTAGAGTAAATGGGCAAAATTTAGGAGCTAGTCTAGGGTTAGTTTCTAGGGTTAGTTTAGGAGTTGGTTTAGTAGTCATCCAGGGCTAGATCAGCCCTAATGGCTGTAATTTGGGTTTGTAACAGGAAAGTGAAGTAGTGGGAGAGAGTGGGATGTCCTAGTAGGGGATGACTCCTCTCAATGTAGCAAACCAACTTCAAGCAAGAGATCTTCAAAAGACGAAATTTCAATGCTTTCTAAAGGCAATGATTTTATATCTCCAATGCAAAAATAGATGACAAGTGCCTTTAATATTGGGCCACCATTCATCAAATGAACTAGATGCTACCTTGGGTGTAAACTCCTTACTCCCAAGGCACTATCTCTAGTTAGGGTTTTCTTAAGAACGAGGGGTGTAAACTCCTACTCCTCAAACAACCTTGCAACATCAATGAACTTTAAGCAATAAATGATGGAGAATAGAATGAGGGTGTAAATTATATTACTTCCTACTTAGATCCTAACACAACAATACTTGAATTAAAAAGAATAATAGCATAAGAGTAAAAGACCATACCAAAATCAAGAAAAGATGCTAAGATAATCCACCATAAAAGCTAGAAAAACATTCATCCAAGGCTAGAGCCTCACACCTCCATCAACCATTAACAAGAAATAGCCATAAACAAGTGCAAAAGAGACAAACATAGCTAAGTAGCTAAAATTTAAGAGCAAGTCTCTCACAAGAGGGATTGTTATGTCCAAATGAGATCTTTAAGGATCTCTTATTTATACAAATGTCACCAGGTGACTTTGTCCATAAATTATAAAATCCACAAGACTAGGGGTCAACAACCCTAATCTCTTCCCTTTACACAAAAAAATACAAACACCCATTTAAAGTTCTAATTTCTTTGCACAAATAAAAACCCTAATTTTACATGGACGCCTCCCTTTAGGGGACATTTGCCACTTAGAAGAAGTCGGTGTTGGAGAAGAGCCGGGTAGGCCTCTTAACGCCACATGTCAAGCATCTAGACAATCTCCTCATGGTGAAGACCTTCTTCTCCTCAAAACGCCCATGTGTCAATGAGTGGCTACATCACCACCAAGCCCTAACCCCCTAGATGACGCCATGCTCAAAAAGGAGAAGTTTTTCCTCTCCTTCTAGGGAAAACGCTTGAGAATGGGGCTAGGATACATCATTCAAGTCATCTTCAAGGCCTTCTAAGTTTGATCTTTCTTATCCCAAGACAAGTGGCCCATGGTATCCAACCTATGGTCTTCAAGCCCAAATGAAACCCAAGCTAGGCTTGTTCTCCCAAAATTGTCCACCAACTTGGTCCCGTGAAGACAAATGAGCACACCTCCAAGGATCTCAAGTCATAACACATCATGATAAGTGAATCTAATCAATAAATGAGCTATACTTAAGCATGCATCAAAGATCACTATATCAAAATAATTAATTGCTCAAAGACACTATGTGACTTGTCAAGCTTGAATATGGGAGGGTTGACCTAGGTGTCCCATTGGGTAGATCTTGCCCTAGGTCAAGGAGAGTTTCAAGAGATCCCTCCTAAGCCATGTAAAGTGGATGAAGTGGTTAGTCATGACTCAATGGCATCTAAGCCTCATGACATACAAGAGGTCGAGTGTCTCATTCATGGGTGCCTCAGCAGGGATAGTGTGGTACCTTCCCCCGCAATGCACTTTTTCCAAGCAAATTAATTTTCATTCTTTTATTCTTTCATAATTTTAAGGGAGAGGTTGAAGGTCATTGGTTCTGAAGGCAGGACTCGAGCATTGAACACTCCACAAACACTCTTAGTGGAAATGAGAAGGATGGCTCGTGGAGAGACCCCTTCTTTAGCCATGCAAGTAACCGAGAGCCACACTGGGTTTAAGACTAGATGATGGCAATGTCATACCACTCAGATATTCATGGATCTGATAGGTCTACTTCGTGATGAGACCTCCCTATCCCTTCAACCAACCTTTTAAGCATTCTTTTATTATATTGTGGGTCCCCTTACTCAAAGATACAAGCTGCTTAACGCTTTGGGGTGATCCCCCTGGTGAAGCATCCTGGAAGGTTCATACAAGCGATTTTGTATCTTTACCTAACATCAATCTCTAGGCCTCCTTCCCATAGAATGAGTGGGACAAACTCTTCGAGGGTCATCAATAATTCCCTAAAATCCCAAGAGATAAGGAAATGGAGGGGGAATAATGATGAAAGTGGTAAGTATGATCGGAATAGCAATGCATGGTTCTTTAAGGAAGTTCCTAGTAGCAAAACCATCCCCAAGAAAGACCACTTACTAGGCGTATCGTCAACCACCAAGGTGAAGCATGTGGCAAAAGGTATACTGTCCAAGCATATATCATGAAATCTAGGGAGTAATCTAAGATACAACATACTCAACTAGCTTAAATATTGAAATGGTGTTTGTTGTCATTTCTATACACACCGAGACGTAAGAAATTCTTCAATCCGCTTCTGTGTCCTTAGCAAGTGAGAGCAAGTGTGTCACACCTAATCCTCAACCTCCATTTAGGTTAACTCTAGCGGCCAAGGGGTAGTCCCTACCAAATATACCAAGGCTTGAACTAAACTAAGTACAAGAAATAAATCTAAGAGTTTATTATTCTTTCAACAATCAATCATAAATTGAAAATACACAAATCAATTACTCACCACGATATAAACATTAAGCAAATTTGATTTTACTTGCAACTAACATTGTGTCTCAAGTATCCTTTTATGCAAGTAAAATTAAATTGCTTCAAATAAATAACTGAAATGTAAAGTGAAGCATATGGTTTTGTTGAGTGTAAATATGAGACCAGTGCTTTAAAGGTAATCGTGGGCAATGTAGTTCGTGTGCTCATTAGGGTAAATTCGATGTTGAGTTAATGAGATTGTTCGGCCCTTGGAGGTTAGCTCTTGTTTGGAAACTCATGGGAGAGCTTCATCAAACCCAAATGGTCTCACCCAATAAACTCACCCAAAGCTACTGGATGTCCAAACCAGTGGAAAGCTAGGTCTCGAGTGGGACTGCCTACAGTGTCACTTTAAGGCATTTTCCTTTCCGCATTACTAGTTAACTACTTTGATATTTCCCCTAATTAATCTTATCACCATTGACCTCAAGTGTATGAACTTCTAACCTGATCGACTAGCTCACAATTGGAAGGGGCTGCTAAGAACCGCATTCTAGAGTCGAGGGAAATGGCTCTTTAAATAGGAAATAAAATACCGAAGTTGAAATGTTATGCGCTACTCACTAATCCAAGATCAATTGCCACTTCTGCGAGGAGCTAGGGATGGTTTATTTTGCTAACTCTTGTAAACTGCAGACTGAAAACAAACTAAATCCACAATTAAAAATTACTTTCCAAAATGAAATCTAATCTATGTGAAGATTTATTCAAATTTATTGTTTATGTGAGAATGTAGTGCTTTGTGATGAATTGAAAGAGTACTTTCACTTTTATCTTATCCTTAGTTGTGAAAATTGAATCTAAGCTAAAGTTGCAAAAATGAGATAATCACCGAAAACACCGTTCCCAAGGGGGGAATGAAGAGTGGGAACTTAAAGGCTCACTGATTTTACTATGATATTTGTACAATGCTTATGGAGTGACTTGTGACCATTCATTAGGGGTCACAAGTCTTTACAACGCTTTACAAAGATTTATCAAGTAAAATGGGTGCTCCCAGGGGTCCCGGATGCTCCTAATCCACCCAAAACGGACAAAAACTTCTCTTATCTGTTCGCAAACCTGCACAAAAACAGCCAACAAACAATGACAAAGATGCCCAAAAACACTTTGAAGTGTCTTTGGTTATTAGTAGGAAGGCCCCAAAATTGACTAAGTAAAACTAGTGTAAATGAACAATAAAATCTAAGAAGCAAACAAGCTAAATATATTGTCTCCTAGGGTTTTTCCATGAAAAACAACAATATAAAGACACTCCCTCTAATTGCTGAATATGAAATTGGAATGGTCAAAAGTCTTTACAATGTTTTACAATTGTTTATTGAAGAAAAGGGTGCCCCAGGGGTCCCGGATGCTCCAAATCCACTCTCAAAACGGACAAAGTTTCCTCTTATCTGTTCGCCAACCTGCAAAAAACAGCTAACAAACAATGACAAAGATGCCCAAAAACACTTTGAAGTGTCTTTGGATCATATGAGAAAAAACCCAAAAAATTACTAAGTAAAACTAGTGTAAAAAATGAACAAAATTAACTAAGAAGAGCAAGCTTAAAGAGCTTGTCTCCTTAGGGTTTTTTTCTCCTGTTTTAAAACAGCAATATAAAGACACTCTAATTGTTGAATATGAAATTGAAAGATCTTTGAAACAACTCAACTTTCAGCCTTTAAAAAATTTAGAAGTAAATTACTTGCTAAAATGACGCTTCTTGAGCTAGATCTAGTTTAAGATGATAAATTGAACATGAACTCTAGATCTAACCTTTAATTCCACTTACCAACTTAGATAAGAAGGATTTTGGAAATCTGATATATATCTAAGATAAAATAAGCAACAAGTAACCAAAACGATTTAAAGAAAATTTGGTGATATAGAGAAAGAATGTCGGAATCCAATAACTTTGGGCTAAGTGGAGTCTCTTTGATGTAATCAAGAGGGAATCCTTCCGATTAGATGGAATTGAAAGTGTTAGAAGCTCAACCTAGAGTCTTCCACTCCAAATTAGAGGTCCTGCAAACTTAAGACAAATCTTACAAGAAACTGTTGAAAGTAAATGCATCTACTTTCTACACATTCAATCTAGAAAACACGAATTCAAGCAAAAATGGCATGAAATCATAGATTAAATATTCTAAATAAGATCTAGTAATGCAAACAAGCTCACTAATATCTTATTAAAGGTTAATAACAGATATAATTGCAAGAAAAATGAAGTTTACCATAATCTCAACACATCCACAAAGAAGAATTGTATCCACATTGGTACAAGACACCAAGAATGACCTCCAAAGTCTTCAAATATTTATTCCACAAATGTCTGAGAGCCAGACATAAAAACATAACTTTACATAACTAGATTTGATTACAAAGGGAGAACTAGCTCCAATATATAGCAAGAGGGTGAAGAAGCTAAGTGAAGGGGGGCGCACCACATGTAGAGGGAGGGCTAATTCACTTGAGGTGAGGGCAAGGTCAAGGTGTAAAGAGATGGCAGCCACCTATCCAACAACTCCTCTAAGCTTCCATATGTGAGAGATGGAGAGTGGGGATGGTGCCACCTCTCAAAAAGTGGGCAACCATTTCTAGTAATGTGCCACCTCTCCTCAAGAGGTGCGCACCTCTCCTTGGTGACATCTCCAAAACCAAAGTAAAACTTGCCCACTTACACCCAATCACATTTAATATGTCTCCTATGACAGCCACATGGTGTTTTGAGGTTTTACTTGTCTCCAACATGTCCCCACATGTTTCCTTGATTTGTGCCTTTGCTGATTTTTGATTTTATTTTCATTTTTTGGGTTTTTGTGCAAAAAGGATTTTTAAGTGATTAAAATCACTAATTTTTAAGGTGGGTACTTAGGTAATATGGAAGTTCTCAGTCCAAAAATGAGCACCCCCTAAGGCAAGGCATATTAAGTCCCCTAGTACCACTTTTTAATATATATCTCATTTTAATTAAAATTGTTGGAATTCACGCACAAAGTTTTAATTAACGCTGAAAAAATTAGAAAATCCTAGGGGGGGCTTAGCACATTTCCATAAGACACTAGGGGTATGTTTAGCATGATAATATAGTATATACACTAGACACTAGGTTTAGATCCATGCTAAGGCCTAACCATGGGTGTATAATTTCTAGCTCTAGAGGGATTGAGTGAAAAGACTCATAAATTATAAATTGTCTCAACGACAAATATAATAAATAAGTGAAAAACAATTTAGAGTATGTAACCGCTTAAAGACTAGCCAAGACCCCTACACATAAAGTTCATTATGCAACATCTCTTTATTACAATTTTTATGGAAACATGAAAGGTTGGTCTTAATGACCGGTTGAACTTCGAACTTCCTAATTTTGGAAATCGATGAAAAATGTCTAATCTTTTATGTTCACTGAAATCCATCCTAGTGCAATCCCAGGACAACAATGCTTACCATAATACCTTACTCATACCTCATGGAGCAAGGCCCATCACTACTTGAAATAACCGATGTGGTGGATGCCATATGGAAATCAGGACCATCGGTGGTGGTGAGAGGGGTTTCCATCCGTGCAAAAGGATACTGCTAGTCATGTAGTCTCCCTCGACACTCCATATTTGCAACTTGAGGGCCTCGATACATAATCTCTTTAGTTATCCACAAATGGGGATAATAATATCTTACGTAGCTTGGATGAAATCCTCCACTAACCAACAGATCTCACTCACTCATTTTGTGTGTGTGTTCTATTCTCACCCTTGGTTGCCTTTTTATAATCTTGAGTTTACTCTAAATCCAAAACCCTAGATCTCCAAAGTGATCATTGGTTGAGATTAGATCTCACCTTCACTTAGATCTAACGGATAGGATTTAATGACCTCGTAAAATGCCAAATACTTGGGCATTTGACTTAAATTAAACTCATTAATTAAAAGTACATTCACTTTAATAATCACTTTATTAAAGTGAATCTCCTGTAAGTCCCGAGGCGCATGGACGCACTTTAACGTGTTAGACAATAAAATCTGACATGGATGTACCTATCCCCGGGATGCTACAAACATCAACACTCCCCATTGAGATTGGTGGAAAGCGAAGTTTTCTCTCGCATGGAACGTAATATTCACGCTTTATTTGTTGTCTGCCGACGCTTTCAGATCCACTACAAGATCCATCTTTAGGACACAAAGTTCTGGTTTGAAATGAGAAGAAGCGTAGGAAGGTACTTCTTGAAGAGCCACTTGAAATATGTTTTCCCTTCAATCTCCTCGGCTAATAATGTCTCACACATATTCCTTCACACAGGCATTGCACCAACCCTGTTAGTCAACTGCTCCTTGAACATTGGAAGTCTCATAATCGATGACGCTACATATCGGTGCCTACGAAGTTTGGAAACTTTGTCAAGGCCCCGCTTCCCCTCAATGTGCTTCTAGAAGCTTCCTGCTCCTGAGCATTTTTTCAATGTCATCTCATACCAACTCTGCCTCTTTGATAGAATTGGGGCTAACTCCTCTCTCCCATCCTCAAGGTTGACTCCTCACACTGGAACTTTGCTCATCCTTCGGCTTCTCACCCTTTGGATCCTTCTACTCCTCGGGTTCCTCTATCATTGACATCAATCCATGATCCAAGATCCTCAGATTCCTTCTTATCTATTGGTCTCAGAACCTCAGAGAGATATTGCCCCTCTTTGAAACTACTGTTGATTGCCGTCGGCTAGCTCCCCTCTCAATGCATGAACACATTTCAAGTCCTTTCTCTGGAACAAGACTGCATAACCCTTGTCCACTAGAGCTGAGACTGGGATCAAATTCATCCTCAACCCCGGGACATACAATACACCTAACTCCTCCGTAAAACCTCTTGAATCCAACTCTAGAACTTGACTGTCCTAACTCCCTCTACATCACACTTGGTATGGGTGCCAAGCTCCACATGCAGATGAGTCCTGCCTCTCAACACCAACCGTGAACCCATGTGCCCTTGCCATGTTCCACCAATCGAAAGAAGTAGCCTTAACTCTACGTACTCTCATAAGCCTCGACTACTCAAGCCGTGATTCCGCTTATTACTACCCCATCGACTTCTCCTCTCCTTTGGATCAATGTATCTTATGCAAAGATTCCTTTGCTCAATCTATGAGTCACTGAATCCAATAAATATGACATCCTCTCATCTATTGATGAACATCCTTCTTCACTCCATCCAAGATCCTTTGAGTGCCTACATTCTTCTTCATATTCGTGTGACTTGAGCGATGTCCATCTTTGCTCCAGTGGATGACTCGTGACATTAACGGAGCAAAGTCCCTTCTTTGCTCCTTTGTACCCTGGTCACTTTTATACACACCTTCGTAGCTTGGAAAATCCTCAATCCATCATGTGTCCTTGGGTCAAGTCCTCGAGTCAAGGTACTGGCTACTTGATCCCGACTCTCCATCTAGGCCAACCCTAGGCCATGGGTAGTCCCTACTAAAATAATCTAAGGTTCCAAATTAATTCTAAGCACAATTAGAATCTAGGAGTTTATTGCAACAAGAGAAATATAACAATAAATCAATCTACAATAACAACATATGATTCATTCACTTATCAATAGATACATTTAATAATAGTAAAGCAAATGAGATACATCAATATATATCACTTCAAAGGAAATGCTTCCGAAAATCACAAAAATGGTATATATTGTAGTATTTATGTATAGTACTGGCAAGATGGTTTCGTGTAAGTCTTTGCGTGATTGTTTGGGAAGATGCTGGATCCCACTATGATTTATTGTGATAACCAGAGTTGTCCTCAAGCTCCTCGAATCCAGATTTCATGACGCATCAAACATGTTGAGACTGCGCTCTTCGCTACATCTCGGTGATATGGTGCAGAGGGAAAGTAGTATTGATGCGTCTCCCATGCATGAGCAGATTGCGCTGTTCCCACCAAGCCCCTGCCATGCCCTGTGTTCGAGTAATTTTGTGATAAACTTGGAGTGGTAGAGAATGTCCCCTTGTTAAGAGAGATGGGTTGATGGCCTAACTTCATGGAGGTATAATTTTCCAGTCGCACTTCTATGGACCCGAGCTGGTTGGATCCGGATGATTCACTCCGATGGACCTGGAAGGAGTGTGACACTTATCGATGGATTGATAAGTTGTACCGGGTTGGTGCCTAGTGACCTTTGGGTTGTAGCCCATGTGGTTCGGATATTTCCAGGTCCTACTGCTCGATGGACTGAGCTTGGTTGACCTGTGATGATACTCCCTCGATGGACTGAGTTGAGTAAGACACTTATCCATGGACCGATAAGTTGTACTGGGTTGGTACCCAAATCCACCCCTTGCCAGCCCGCGGTTGGGATACTTTGGGTTGTAGCCCATCGTCCCTTTGGGTGTAGCCCAAGTGGACACGTATTGTGGTTGTAGCCCTTGACGACGATGACAATACACCACGAGGTCATCCTTAGTGTTCTCAGCGTTGTAGCCCCTAGGATCTAGATTGGATAGGTCCACATTGGGTCAGAGCTATGTGTGACGGATGATGTTACCCTCGTAGTATGGTCTCTGCGGACTACGGCATAGCTCATGGTGGCTATGAGTACCCGTAGGAGAACATCATGGATAATGTAATTTCCCAAATAAGAGGGAGTGTTGATGTTTTTTTGGTAGCAACAGTATTCAATTTCAGACAACTTTTCTTAGAGATCTAAGATGAAGTCAGAGAATAACTATTGAATAGATCAAAGAAGCCTCAAAAGAAATATAATGCTCTAGAAGAGAAGTGGGCCCCATAGAATAATAATAAAGAATAAATATAATGCCCGTATAAAGTCGGCCTGTAGGAAAAGACAAAGTGAAAATATATTTCTAAGAAGACGTGGCTCCATCCTATTGGAAAAGACACCGGCCAAATTTAATATAAATAAAGGTGGATTCTCGTTTGTTCATTCACTCACTCACTCATAGTACGAGTCTAATGGAGAGTTGCAGAAGCAAATCCACAACCAAAAAGGAAGAAGAGCCAGGTTGGATGGTTTATCTTTTGTCTTGGTGATGCGCTAGTGGAGGCAAATTACTCTAGCACTCTGGCTAGGTCTTGATGTACTACATTACCGGGTTATCTCTTGTGGAGAGAAGTATCCTTCTTGTTGTTTTGCTCTAGTGGATGAGCCGGTTCTTGGTTATATTGTATTGTTAAGGATATTCCTCTGCCTACATTTTCTATTGGTTTTTCTCCCTCATGGAAGAAGAGTTTCAAGGATGAATCTGTGTCTTCTTGTGCTTTCTTATCTGTTTCTTATATATTTCAAGATATGGTTATTGAATGTTAAAAGAAGTTCAAAATGATATGGTAAATCTAATGTTAACAAACTAATGAAAATCTAACAATCATATTCCTCGAAGAGACATACACCGCATCCACTAGCAACAGCGTTCCAAATGCATCAATTATGCCTTTATCTTCACAACGCCCATTGTCACATGGGGCTATTCAACTGCTAGTTGTGTTCCATGAACACTTCCACACTCCCACTCCTCTTCAAACTCAAAGATCACTGGAAAATAAACTAGAAGTTTCTTGTGACAAGAGGAAAACTTAGAGAATAATTTAAAAATTTGTTAATATATACTAGATCTTTTTTTTTTCTTGTTTAGAAGTAGTCTTTAGAACTTAATACTTTGTCTTGACTCTTTATTGTATTTATTTTGTAAACATTGAAGTTATGAACATTATAAGACATTTTACCTTTGAAGTTTGAATTTGAACTATTGACTAAATCCTACAACTCTTTGGTAATGAATACTATGATGCTCTAGAGTTTATTTCATTTTGTGGTTGATGTTGTTTGTTAATATGTTACAATCTATTGATGACAAATTTTTATGATTGATGTTATATTTGTACTAAATGGATGATGCTTTAATGATCAATGTCTCAATCCAATTAATTATTTAAATGATCTTATATCTTTGTTTTCATGTTTTTGGCAATCGGATTCGACATTTTCAGCTGTTTTTATATATATGCATCGTACCATGTTAAAATATGTAATATATAAAAAACGCTCCCGAAACGCTCCCGGATATTTTTGAAAATTGCCGCCCCCACTCTCGCTTCTGCTCCTGCTTCCCGCTTCCACTCCCTGCTCCCGAGTCCCAACAGCCTTGATCTAACATTTATTATGTAGGTACTGTTGTCAGCCTTTATACACCTTTGGGAGACGTGGAAGAAATCTTCAATCCACTTAAGGTGTCCTTGGGGGCAAGTGGAGAGTTAAGGTGTCGCCACCTAACCTCAACTCCGCCTAGGCCAACCTCTACGGCCAAGGGTAGTCCCTAACAAATATACTAAGTAGTTTTCACTAAGTACAAGAAAATTAAATCTAGGAGTTTTATTGTTTTCTTCAAACCATTAACCATTTTAACCAAAATAAACATAAACATTCATTCACCACGATATAAATATAGTCAAATTTAACTTGCATCAAAAGGATACTAAGAAAATGCTTTTATTGTGGGTGTGTTATCATTTACATCAACATATAATCAAATTATGAAATGTGGAGCCCGTGGCTTTATTGTTTGCAAATGATTGAGACCAGTGCCTAAAGAGAGTCGTAAGTAAATGTAGTTCGGTGTTTTATTAAGGGTAAATTAAAGTTCAATTAATGAAGGGTTTTGGCCTCCTTGGAGGTTAACTCTATGGAAACTCATGGAGAACCTTTACTGGTGAAACCCAAATGGTCTCACCAAGAAGCCCAAATTTCTAAAGTGGCCGATGTCCAAACTGGCGGGAAGTCAGTGGTCCCGAGAGGGCCCCGCTCTACTTCTCGTCACTCTAAGCCCGCATTCATCAAATTCAATAACTTCTGGGTTTGTCCCACTAATCTATCCACACTGACCAGCCTAGCATGTATGAACTTACTCCCAACAAATCGAGACAAGCTCAAGAACTAGAGGGTCAGGAATCGTACTGAGAGATGAGGGGAATTTGATTTATTTTATGCAAAAATATAAAGTGTGAACTAATTACTAATGTCCACACTGTCCATGCCCTTTTGAGGTCGCTGGGGGACGGTTTATTTTGCCAGAATAAAGGGAAATGTTTGACTAATTACTTATGTCCACACTGTCCGCCCTTTTGAGGTTGCCGAGGGGACGGTTTATTTTGCCAAATTGAAATAACCGGAATTTAAATCTAATCTAACAACTATTGTTCTACTCGCATAAAAGAAATTGATCTAAGCTGGACAATTTGCAAAATGACAAAATCAATTAATAACACCACACTCCCCTGAAGTTTGAAGAGCTGGAGCCGTAGCCCCGCTTTTATTTTATTATGATCTTGCGGGCCAATGTTTCATTGGGATGAGTTGTGAGCATTCATTAGGAGCTCACAAACCTTTACAAGTTTTACAGTTTTATGAAGTGGTGAAAAATGGCCATTCTCCGGTGGTCCCGGATGCCCTTAATCCGTCCGAAATGGACAGAGTCTCCTTCTATCTGTTCACCAACCTGTAATAAACAGCAAGCAAAACAAACATAAAAGATGCCCAAAAACACTTTAGAAGTGTCTTGGGTTATGAGAAAAAATTCCGAAAAAAAGTTCTAAGTTATTTTAACAATTTTCGGCAATATTTTAACTAAGGAATTCAAGCTAAAGAGCTAGTTTCCTTAGGGTCTTTTTATTGTTGTTATATAACAGAAATACAGAGGTACTTTCACTACCAAATATGTCCTTGAAAGATCTTTTAAAGCAAATGATTTTCAGCCTTTAAAATTGGAAATTAAACTAGCTAAAAAATTGCTTTAACACTTTGCCGAATCTATTTCTTATGAGATATAGAACTTAAAACTTTGATAGATTTGGACAAATAAAAATGCAAAGTAAACTATGGATTTAGACAACAAATTCTTCTTTGCATTAAAGAACCAAGTAACCAAGTAACCAAGAAATTGAAACTTTTAGAGAGAAGGAGATAAAAAGAAGCAAACTTTTGTTTGGAATATGTTGGGCAATGGAGTCCTTCTTGATGGAGTGAAGAGGGATTTTCTTCTAGATCTTGAAGAAGAAAGAGTTTCAAACTAGATCCTCCAACTCTTCAAATGGAGCTTCAATCGCTTCACAACCCTTGCACAATAAGAGGTTAGAAAATATGGTGCCACCTACAAGCAAGACTCAAATGAACAATTAGTTAAACCA
>SNQJ01S0194493.1:0-10205 GCA_010110895.2 Picea sitchensis | reverse complement strand
AGAGCCGGTAGATGATGTAGAAGACATCTATGTGATCTCCTATGATCAAAAGAGAAAGGCCATCGTTCAAAGGACTACAAAGAAGAGAAGGATCACATTGGATCACTCCATATTAGTTACTACTGAGGACAACTTAATCAAAACAATAGACACTCGTATGTCTAAACTGATTGGTGTGTAAAAATCCCTCTCTGATGCCACCCAGGATAGAGACAGGAGGGACGAAAAGGAATTAGACGCCACCCTAAAGGAGCTCGAACATTTCCACCATCTAGCCGAGTACTACACAAGCGCTACACAAACCATTGTGTATCTGAAAAGTGAGTTCAACGGAGTGTACAATGAGTTAAATAAAGAAATGCACCTGTTAACCACGAACGTAGTTGAGTTCCAAGAGAACACTCTCATGGCACTCACGACGTGCAAGGAGGTGGAGAGATGGCATGAAAAGGCACAACAAGCATTAGAGACTCTCGAATATATTGAGGCAGTCCAGTAGGGTCAAGAAAAGGAAAGACATGGCATTCGGCTGGTAGGAAAAAGTAGTCTCGACTGCATGAAGAGGCCTGCCAAGTACTAGGCCAAGATGTCCCCGGACCTGCGCCAATAAATCCAAGAGCAATGGGCCAAGTGCCAGAAACATTGGGGTAAAATTAATAAAGTGATGAAGGATGTTGGTCTCCCCGAGTTCGACACTCCAGATGAATTTATCAACCTGAGCGACGTGTTCAAGATACATGTCGAACAAGACTCGCTATGGGACGAAGAGTGTGCAAAGGTAACCGATGCAAGGCCAGGGCAAGTGCAATAATTCGCGGAACACCCTATTAGATCTCGAGCCATGCTACGACAAATGAACTCCAGTTTAGTAAAGTACCGAGTGCATGCAATGGATATCAGAGGAATATATGTTCCCCTGATGGAACAACACAGATTCCCATGGGCTCAAACCTGTGAAGATCTATTTATCAGCTGGTTTGAATATGAAAGAAGTCACCCTTTTCAAGAGACATCTCGGGTGGATTGTTAAAGAAACTATTGGATGATCACACCGCATGGAGATTTTTGTTTGGCTCGAACTATATTTAGCCATTAATTACATTTAAGCTTTATATTGTAAATAGAAACATCGACCAGTGAACAAGGGGTCGATGGTTGTTGTAAGAACTCTTTATTTTTGGTTGTTAAGAATTATTTTAAGGTTGCTATGAATTGAGAAGTTCTTCTAGACTAGAGACAAGTTATTTTCATCAGATGTATGTGATTGGACTTGGAGAAGAACTACTTCTTATCATGTTCCATGAATGATGCAGTAAATGAGTAAGAGCAATTAATTATGTTGTCAAGTTATCTGGTGCAATGTTTTGATGTTGTTTTCTTTAATGATGAAGATAAGTCGTTGTGTTGTTATGTGATGAGTGTTATGGTATATGAATTATTTTTCTTACCATGATCTTGATTACATATATGTTTTATTTCTATTAATTAGTTTTCTCAGATGGTAATTGGATGCTCATTTGGTTAATGTATTAGTACTAGGCTCTTTGGCATAAAATCACCATCTGCATGTTTGAGCAAAAGGTTATCCCAAGCTCAACCTCTTCCCAGTAGTTAAAAATCAATCCTGTTATTTGTCAAGTTGGTTTATACTGGCTTGCATCTCTCAAACCAGTCCCACCCAAGAGAAAATACAGAAATGAACGGTCCTAACTGAAGGAAGAACCTTCACAAGAAAACACAAAGCCCATTGATAAATTGGTCGGATCGCAAGATCTGGAGAACCATTTCATCTTAAATGCTCCAGATTCTAATTGGGCCTCAGTGGTGGGTTTGGTTCCTACTATTGATTCAAGGGATTTAAGACCCATCAACATAATTGGTGCTAGAAGGAGGGCCTGAGAATGAATGGCTGAATATATAAGTTATATAACATTTCGAACAACCTATAGATTCGTAACGGTCCACATGCATGGCTAGTCATCCAATAGATAGCCAACATTTACTGAGTACTCCCAAAGAGGGTAACTCACCCTAGCCCAAGGAAGAACCTTTTCACCCTGAAATACCTTATGCCCTCCCTCACGAGGAAGTGAATCAATTCAGGAGAATCACCAAAGCCTATTCTCAAAAAATCGACGCGTTGTTCTTAAATCCCATCCTCCCTCGGAGAAAACAACAAAGCATACCAATGGTTAGCACTCCCGACGAATTTTTCGTACACTCTGTTGAAGACTTAATAGATTTCACGATCATTGAAATCAAAGAAACTCTTGATCTAATACCCGAGACGCTAGCCGGCGACATACCCAAGCCTAACGAATTTTTGAAAGAATAAGAGCTCGACTCCGACTCCGAAGATATGGAAGGGAAAAATAGTCATGAGGAGGAACGAGAAGTTCCACTTCAAGACAACCAATGTTGGTTGGCCAGAGACACCATGGTCGTCCCTGGAGAAGTACATAATCTTCCCCGACACCCAAAAAAATGCTCCCCAAGTACAATCCTGAAACTTTAGGTTTACCTGAAGATCATATCAAGAAATTCATACTTCTGATCAGGATTATGAACGTTCAACATGAAGACGTAGTCTACATACTTTTTCCCTACATGTTTGACAATTTATCTTCCATGTGGAATTTTAATTTGCCAGTGGGATCTATAACCAGCTGGACTAAGTTCCAAAAGGATTTTCTAGATAAATTTGCGGAAGAGACTACTACAGGAGCCTTGATGGTTGAGTTTTTCACAACCACCATGACCCCAAAAGAGAGGGTCAAATATTTCAATCAAAGATTCACAACCATCTTAAACAAACTCGAGCCTGCAATGAAACTAACTCAAGAGTTGCAAATCGAGGTTTATGTCATTGCGCTTCCGGCCTCTATTTCCATGTTTGTAAAAAGATCCGCCAAGAAAACCCTTGCGGAACATTTTGAAGAGGCCAAGACGATAGAATTCCAGATGAAAGGACGTAAAGTAGGCCAGGCCTCTCTAGTGAAAAAAGAAATCCACCCCACTCCAAGGAGAGGACTCCTTCTGACTAAACCGTTAGGGAAACCGGCTGAAAAAACTCCCGATAAGGGTAATGGAGATATTGAAGATCTACAGTGCATGATCAAGAAACTATCAAATGAGATTATAGACATGAAAAGGAGTGCAGGGGAGGGAAACCAAGGCCAAAAACCCTATAAGCCTTTCTTTAAAAGAAACCAACCTTTCAAAGAAATTGATCCCCCCCCAACCAACTTAAACATTGACCTAGGGAATGTTGCATCTGATTATTTCTTACTTATCACCGGGAGAACCACTCTGAAAGATAATTCCCTTAATGGGTCCATGCCATGAATTTAATGGCCAATCGTTTTCTAGAAGAAGTCTCCCTGACCAAGCAGTCAAGCAGTTCGACCATGAATATATCCGATCAGGAAGAAGCTGACCCACCACAAAACACAACCATGCTGATATGGGATCCTGACGTGATCGTACCTTTGGATATTTTTTTGAGTCTCGAGAACAACCCATAGAAGTTTAGGTAATACAGACACGTAGTAAAGGTCAACCCGGCTTGAAATATACCGACAACACCTGAGCCTCGCAAAGTAAGTTAACTCCTGATCACCCGAAATACCTTTCTCTCCCGGTAGAAAGCTTATAAGCATCCATACCAAGGAATCCCCCAAACTAGATTACAACGTAGTCTAATATTTGATAAAGATAAAATCTAATATATTAGTTATGGTCATATGTAGGATTCCTCAACAAAAAGACTTTTTGTTGCAAGCTCTGAGCTTGGTAGAAGACCCGACCACAGACAATGGCCAAATGAAGAATCTATCCTCAATAGATCTGGCAAGCAAGCTAACTGTAAATACCTACTCAGAAGGTAGGAAGGAGAGGCCTTTTATACCACCTTTCCTTTTAATGTTTGAAGTTTTCAACAAGAATCTTCACAATTGTTTGTTATATTCTGGGGCATCTTCTAACGTGATTCCCTTGGCCGTTTGTAATAATTTGGGTGTTGTCCCTCTCAAAAGTGATAAGCATGTCATACAACTGGATAGAACCTAGTTCAAGGTCATGGGAGAACTCAAATATGTGATGATCAGGATAAAGACATCCTAATTTCATGCAAGTGATTAACATCATTGTGGTGGATATCCCTGAGGCATATGGGCTATTGTTGAGTCGAGATTGGTCTGAAAAGATAAACATATATTTCAGTACAGACTGGGCACACCTTTAGCTACCACTGAAGGGATACAAGAACATGATCAAAATAGATAGGGAGAGATATTTGAAGCATACGGTCACTGATCTAGAAACCCCAAACAAACCAACCTCTACCGATTTCCCCATATCGGGAAATTATTCCTGTGATTCTCACTTCGAGAACTTTGCTCCTCTCCTATCCAATGTCCCTCTTACTCAAAACTCTGAAATAATTTTTCAAGAGGAATCCCTGATGCTGATAGAATATTCTCTCTTCTGTCAAAACCCCTGTTAGGACTTGTGAAAGAAAAGATCAGAGAACAAAACACTGGTGATGGGAGAGAAAGGAGCAATTTTTGTTCACAAATTTGGACCCTCTATTTTGATTGATCCAAATCACAAGAAGGGTCAGGAGCAGGGTGCATCCTCATCGATCAAAAGGGTAAATGCCATTTCTTGTCTTGTAGACTAGAATTCGAGTGTACCAACAATACTGTCGAGTATGAAGCTCTAGTACAAGGGCTAAAGAAATCCATAGATCTGGATGTCAAGGAACTGAAAGTTTTCGGAGACTCTAAAATCATTATTAGACAAGTGAGAAATACTATACACTGCAATTCACCTCATCTTAAGAACTACTAGCAGGAGGTGCATAGACTAATAGAATGCTTTGAGGCTTTCAATATCACTGCAATTCCCAGAGCAAAGAATATCCTTGCTGACTCCTTAGCCATAGATGCTTCTAGACTGTCGCCTTTAGAAGATTATGAAGCCTCTCGATTCACTGTAGAGCTGCTCTACAGGCCATTGGGACCTAATAACATTTCTAGTTGGAAAGTCTTTGAGGGAGATGAACAGATCATAACCTTCTTAACCAACCAAGACAATTTCGAAGATCTTGCTATTGACGATGAAGATTTCCAAGAGCACTCAAAAGAAACTAATCCTTGGGTAGATCAACATATGGATATATCAAAATCCCACACAATCCCGAAGGGGATAGCTAATCTAGAGAATCTATTTGATCTAAAGAAATGATTCAAAGGACCCAAAAACGCAAAGACTAGTAGCTCTTGTCCCCTCCATGAAACTGTAAATCTTGGGATCCCAAAGAACCCAAAGCATGTAAATGTCGATAAAACTATATCTAAGGAAGAGATGAAATCCTACCTCAAATTATTCAGAAAATACTAGGATGTTTTCACATGGTCCTATAAGGATTTAAAAACATTTGATACCCACATTATTCAACACACCATCCTATTGAAACCTGAAGTGAAACCTTTTCAGCAAAAGCTCTGAAAGGATCAACCATCCCTAGAACCTCTCATCTATCAATAATTAAGGAATATTCTAGATGCGAAGATAATTTTCCAGGTTAGGCATTCCGCTTGGGTGGAAAATCTTGTTCCGGTAAGGAAAAAATCGGGAGAAATCCAACTATGCATAGATTTTCGGAACCTCAACAGAGCTTCAGAAAAGGACAATTATCTAGTCCCATCGATGGAGCAACTCTTGAAAACCATGTCGGGCTCAGAGATCTTCTCTCTACTAGACGATTTCTCAGGCTACAATCAAGTGTTGGTTTCAGAGGAAGACCGTTTGAAAACCACTTTCCGAACTAAATGGGGAACCTTCGCTTATAAGCGCATGCCTTTCGGGCTAATCAACACAGGAGAAACCTTCCAAAGGGCCATGGATGTGGCCTTTCAGGGACTTATCAATAGGTGTGTGGTAGTATATTTAGATGACGTAACATTGTATTCGAAGAATAGAGAAGAACACATCCAACACTTAACTCAGATTTTCGAAAGGTGTCAGAAATATGGTATATCTCTAAACCCAAAGAAAACTATCTTTGGTGTCGAGGAAGGTAAGTTGTTAGGTAACATTATATATCAAGCAGGGATTCACATAGACCCCGAAAGGATTAAAGCCATAGCTCAACTTCCGCTACCCCATAACAAGAAGGCTATGCAGTCATTTTTCGATCAAATCAATTTTGTCAGGAAGTTCACCCCCGACTTCGCCGAAATCATCAAACCCTTACAAAATACGATTCGCAAGGATGTCGAATTTGAGTGGGATGATGAACGAAAAGATTCTTTCAACAACATCAAAGCTGCCATATCCTGGGCCCCACTGTTGCGAAGTCCTGATTTCGATAGAGACTTTAACCTTTATACTTTCGCCTCCAACCAATCGCTAGCTGCGGTTTTGACTCAGAAGGATTATGACAACAATGAAGCCCCAGTGTCATTTATGAGTACCAATCTTCAAGGAGCTGAGCTCAATTATCCTGCCATAGACAAGAAAGCCTATGCGATCTATAAGGTAGTAAATCATTTCAGGTCTTACATTCTCAAGAATCACACTAAGGTGATTGTGCCACACCCTATAGTCTGATCCTTGTTTTCCCAACAAGAAATGGGAGAAAGAAGAGGAAATTGGATGGAAGTAGTCTAGGAATTTGATCTAGATATAAAACCTACCAAGCTAGTAAAAGGGCAAGGTTTGTGCAAGCTCGCAGCCGAAGCCCAAGATCAAGTAGATGAATATTTTGAATGGGAAAATGAAATAGCACTATGGTTTGGTGAAGTAGCATACATTTCCCCAGGACGAGACTCCTAGTACAAGGATTTATCTTATCTTCTAAATCACGGGAATTGTCCCAAAAACCTCAACCCCAGAGAGAGGAGAGCCCTCATATTAAAGTATGCACAATATCGCCTTATAAATTCAGTGCTCTTTCGGATCAACTATGACGGGGTATTGTTGAGATGTCTTGAACGTGAAGATTCCGACAAAGTGTTAAAAGAACTCCATGATGGCCCTGCTAGAGGACATTTTGCGAGAAACACCACCGCTCATAAAATTCTAAGGGTCGGCTATTACTAGCCCACATTGTTCAAAGATGCTCATACTTACATTAGAAACTGTAAGACTTGTCAAATAAGCGCTGGAAATGAGAAAAGGGTAGCAGTCCCACTTTAGCATGTGACTGTATTGAGGCCTTTTGAGCAATGGGGATTGGATATCATAGGATAAATTATGCCTAGCTCTTCAAAATTGCACAAGTACATTCTTACCGCCACTGACTATTTCACAAAATGGGCGGAGGCAATCCCTCTGACTCATGTAAACGAGAAGGTAGTAATCCAACTTATAGAACAACAGTTGATCACAAGGTTTGGTGTTCCCTCTGTTCTGGTCTTTGATAATGCAACTTACTTCTCTTCTACCCTATTGACAGAGTTTTCTCTAAACAAAGGTGTCATAATCAAGTACTCCGCAAATTACTACCCTCAGGGAAACGGTGTGGCGGAATCAACTAATAAAAACCTGGTAAGGATTTTAAAGAAGACGGTTACAGATAACCAAAGAAATTGGAATAATCAACTTCATAATGCCCTATGGGCCGATAGGGTTACACCCAAATAATCCATAGGAAATTCCCCATACTTTTTGGTCTACGGGCAAGAAGCCATCCTCCCAAGCGGGCTCTATCTTCCATCTCTTCAATTAGCCCAAGATTCCAACGAGGAACGTTCAACAGCCATGCAACAAAGAATCGACACTCTGCTCATGCTGGAAGAAGAGAGAGAAAAGGCTAAGTCTAAGTTCTTAGCTCATCAACAGGTAGTGGAAAGATGGTTCGATAAGCATAAGGCTAAAGAAAAGATCTTTGAGGTAGGAGACTTAGTCCTGAAGTGGGATAGGGAAAATGAACCAAAAGGGAAACATTCCAAGTTTCAGAGCCTATGGCTTGGGCCTTTCCAAGTGGCTGAGAAGATTGGGGCAAGTACTTATCGGTTCAAAAATTTGAGGGGGGAACCTGATGCCCTCCCAGTAAATGGCCAAGCCCTAAAACAATACTTCTAATAAATAAAAAATAATAATAAAAAAAAATAATAATAATAATAATAACCTCGATTAATACGAATAAAAGAAGTGTCAGAGATATCTACTTTTTGGTTCGGTAATACCTCAGGGGAAATGAAAGAGGAACATAGATTATGCGTCCACCCAGTGAATCACCATTTGTTGAGTACTCAACACACCCTAAAAAGTCGGTGACCATTTACTTTTTTGGGTACCACTCGATCTTTTGCATTGACTATTTTCACTTCAGTATGAAACTGATACCTTCACTTATATTTTATGTTTCATGTTTGAATTGATTAAATTTTATCTGAACATACAAAAAAGAATCATCTTAACTCTGAAAGAGACTTAATTAATACTCAAGGAATCAACGACCCAGAATTTTTCTCGAATCACTCGAGAAATTCGGCATTGATGTAAATTAAAGTTATGAATATCATGTAGGAAGTCGAAGTAGCCAAGTGTCGACCTTCATTGGTGTCGACCGATGAAAGTGTTTCTTTCCTACGATCAGCCTCGGGAAGGATTTTTCCGAAGATCGATCCATTTAGTTTCAGCAAAAAAGTATAATAGTGAGAGTCGCGTAAAAAGAGGAGTGACAGCACCAACCACCGATGCCTGAAACATTTTTGACGATGAAAGCTCCTAAAGATGAAGACACACCGAGAAGCTGCGTACCTAAAATTTCCCTGATCACCAACCCTGATATCATCGGAGTCGGAAGTTTTATCCAGAGGATAGCAATATAAATACACACTTTGATAGTAGTCGATCCTCGATCTAAACGTCGGAGTGATGTGATGTGAAGAGATGTTTAACCCCTATATGTGTCAGGTACGCCACATTCAAAGCTATTAGTTAATTCGTAGATCGCGTATTAGTTACTAATTTGTGCGCGAATCAAAAGGAACCTTTAAAACTTGCCGATACAATGCATCTTCCTCCTCGCCTCCACCGTCGACCAGTTAAGATTTATCTACAGAAATGCGATAGTAGTTTATTTTAAATCTGCATTCATTACTCGTATTTACTAATTGATATGACTGCTAGTACCTCTCCAGTTATATCTTGTTCGAGTCAGTGTGTGTGATCCTATTCCACACAACAAGAAATTCAAAACAAACAGAAGAGAGAAGTTAACAGTCCAGAGGAAACGTCCAAAGTTCAGTCGTATTAGACAATTGTCTTAGCAAGAATTACATGTATGTATCCGCTAATGGTGTTCTTACATTCCATTTTTTATATGTCCTCACCCAATGCTACTCTGCGTACATGTTTAAAGGGAATTTTTAATTACAGGGACAATGCCTCCGAAGAAGCCCTCCACTAGGAAATCATCGAGAGCCCCAAAACTGCAAGAATCAGAAGTAGGAGAGGGCTCCTCCCCAACAGTTGTAAGGCAATTAGAGTTCGCTTCCAAGCCGGTGCCCATAATTAAGACGATCACCAAGGAGGCCTTTGTCCCACCCCTAGATTTCCATGACACAAAGGCAAGTATTGGAGCCAAGACAACATTTCCTCGTTGGGAAGAAGTATTCAAGAAAATAAAGAAGGAAGAACCCCTCGAATATACCCCTCACAACAACCCTGATACAAGGAAGCTCGATGACGAGGTCCTCCCAATTATTTTCAAGGCTTATCTGCACATGGTGGCAAGCCTGTCTACGGTCTTTCCTTACATTGAGCTCCTGAAGTGGCTTATTGACGACGTTGATGCACAAAAATGTTTGATTAACGATGATAACGATGAATGTGTCGGGATCTTCCTGCCATCAGAGGTTCAAAATTACTACAAGATTAGGGATTCTGAGCTAAAACTGAGCACTGATTTTGTCCTAAGTTTCTATGCGTCACACAATACCAGGAAAATCATGGCGTCTTGGTGGAGGGAAGACAAAAAATTCACGAACCAGACTGTTGGTTGGTACCCAACAACCAATCTCAGGGAACCATACATATATCTCATGGCTCTACTCTGCAAGTTGCATGGGGAGAAAGACTGCTCTTAGTTTTCAGAGGCTTGGATGCCTCTGGCTTTTATAGTCGCCATTTTAGGCACCATCTTCAATTGGGGTGCCATCATATCCAATCAGCTAAGCAACTGCATAAGA
>SNQJ01S0194491.1:0-17634 GCA_010110895.2 Picea sitchensis | reverse complement strand
CAAGAGTTGTTTGACTTCAGTAAACCAGTTCTCCTTCTTCAAATCAAGCATATGAGATGTTATAAGTGTCTCCTTAGTGTCGTTCATCATGGCAGTATGTCTGAACATCATTTGCGACACTTGTGACCAACTTGCGACACTTGTGAAAGTTGTAAGGAAGATGCGACACTTACGACAATTGAGAGGAACATGCGACACTTATCTAGCTGAGTAATTTTGACGTGTAACAGGTGTCTTGATACATTGGCAAAAAACATCACCCGCAAACACGATCTTGGATTTACAGGATCCCATACGATGAAGTGAAATATAAATGCATGCACTAATTTATTGTCCATTCATCACCTGATTAAGATCTAGATATATCATTTATGGTTTTGATGCACAGATTATTATTCTCGTGTGAATGAAGGATTTTTCTATAGTATTTCTTCGTGCAGGGAATGGTTCTAACACTTATCTCAGTTTCCAGGTGATCATTTTCAAGAAGGAGAATATGGTAGGTTTCTCATGCTAGCAGATGTTGTTTTGTCCCCCCTACCCTCTCAACGTGCAGAAAAATGGCTATCAATTTGTAGAACCAGACTCATTTTCTCATTGGCAACTATTTATGAACCCTACTTTTCTCATTTACTTTCTCGCACCTAGATTGAAAATTGTTTGCATATGGAGAAAATGGAGGCTTATATATGGTGATTGAAACTTGTAACTTCGGTTTTGTATTCTTTAGTGATTTGCCCATTGCCATTTGAAAACAAATAAAGAAATGCAGAAATTTACTTGCTTGATTTTATTTTGCATACTGTTGCCACTATAAGCATTGGCACCATACCCAGTGCTTGAATAAAAATTATCTAGGGGTTTTCCATGCTATGCTAAAGATTCATCTGGACTAATGATTTGCATTTCAGAGTTGTTTTTTTATTTGATGAGTTTTAGATAGTTAATAAAAAGAAAAATATAAAATATAAAACAACAAAGAAAAAAAAATCTTCTAGTTTATTTTTGTAGGAATAAATACACTTACGAAACCTCAAAAACTTAAAAATTATAAAACCACGAAAATAAAGAAAAACATTATAAAAATCAAAATTAGAAAAATCGAAACATCACAAAATACATAAAAATTATAAAACTGCCAAATCGCAAATGACCTTTTCAACAAATTCCTGAAAACAATGGAAACACATGCTTCTACGCTTAAACACTAATTGCTTTCCTAAAGTCACTTCAAGAAGCAATCAACGATGGAATAAGTGCACAACGACAACAGGTATAAACACATGTTACTTCTTTAATTTTCCGCATTCATACTTCCTTCTCCATGATTATGTTTTCAAACTTATCACAAGCTTTCGTGCAGGAATTGGTACTAAGCTTTTTTAGGTTCACAGTCGGTCACATCTCACGACGAAGTGATTTTCAAGAATCACAAACTTTTTCTGTGAAACATGCCTTGTTGGACACTTTGAAGGAGCTGATCATCATACATCTCATGACATTTGCAGTTACACAAAAAAGCACCATTCATAAACCCATTTGCGTCATGAATGTTTACCCTCATTTCTTCTTCCAAGCTTATTCATCATCCATGTCTTGAAGTCCACTTTCCATCGCCTTATCCTTCATGACTTCGCACGTGCCTATATTTCTGAGTCGCATACATCTCTTTATCTTTTCCCACTCATTTTTCCTTGCCAATAAAACTATCCATCTCCCTTTCCATGACTACATTTCCTTGCCATAAACGTTATTGTTACTGAGATCTTTTCATTTATAGTCCTACCAATCTTTTTACAAACTTGTGTTGATTGATGTGGGATTCCTTAAGGCCCACCTTTCAACAAGTCTTGCCCCATCGACCTCAACACCTTATCTGGGATATAGACTAGAGTCCATTTGAGTACCTAGAGGCTTGCATGCCTTAATGGCAAGTTCTCTCGCTGACAGGCTGTGACGATCATGGGAATACATCATTGTCCCTTGATAAGCCGGATCTTGCAAGTGGATCAACATCAGAAAATATATTTTCACTTCACAAGATCTTGCCAGTACATTTGTATCATTGACAAATATTGATGAGTTACTTCAGCATTGGTTAACGACATTCATCAATGAAATTGGTATCAATGACTTCTTTTCTTGCTTGACATCGACACATTCATTAGCATGATTAGAATTGTACCATTGGGTTTATAGCGGGTGCAGACTATACACTTTTCATGACTTTCCTCAATGATTCTGACAACATGACTTCATCTATGTGAGAGTACTACATTTCCACTTTCATTCTTTCTCTTTCCCATGATTCAACAACAACGGTTAGATTCATCCACTTCACATTCTCTAATCGGCCCGGTGACAGCAGTCGAAGCTACATTAGCATTCACCTTTCACATGATCAACAACAGCCAATGACATCTTCAATACTCAGCCAGTAGCATCATCCATATTCTATTGCATAGTTCATCAACATTTTGGGTAAGTGGAGGTATGTTGTTTCTACTCTTTAATCATGCAATTCCTTATATGCTAGAGTGAATGAATTTGGCAAAATCCCTCACCATGCTCCCTATCCTTTTCACTTCTACTTAATCATGACACGTTGCATGAGGACATGCAATAATTCGGTTAGTGAGCGGGGGACTATATTAGCTATCATCACTCCATTTTCCCACCACCATTCCATTTTTCGTCTTATTACCATTTACCAACATTTTTTCTTCCAACAATACTCTGTTTCACTTTACTTCATAAGCATTGGTTACATATTGGCATGATTCACAAATTTGAAAATGGGCTTTCTTATACTCAATGATATATTCTTATTCCAACAAGAAAATAGGTAAGTGTGTCATGCCAATGACAAAACAAAATACTTGAAATGAATGTTGTTTACACAAGAACAAACATTCTCTATATTCATGGTTACACAAAAAACCAACCATAAGAAAATAATGGAGTTATTACTCATATAAATCCCATCTTGAAATATTCATTATCATCCTCAAAACCAAAGTTCATATGCCGGAAATTTCTTGAAGGCAATGCATGGTTGCATGGGGACATCGCAGTAAAGTTGGTTGGGGGTATATTGGGACTGAATGTGGTATTTCCATCCACCTTTTCCTTCATCAATCTTCACATTTCATGGCCAAGCTAACCTTTCATGATACCATTTTCATAATTAAATGTGGGTTAAACCTTATTATTTTCAAATCATTTTATTTTTAGTATTAAAGAATTTGTGATTAAATGTGCAGAAAATTATTATCAAAGTGTGTGAGCTTTATCATGTCTAGGAATATGTGAAGGATTAATTCAAAAAGACTTCTCGAATGCCCTTCCTCCACCATTTCAAAGATTTGAGGAGATAATTCAATACTAATCAAGGAGAAGATCATGGAGATTTGATTTTCATATCTTATCCAAGATACATGAGAGAAAGGAAATATGTGAGGATTTGAGGGATTGTATTTTGTAATAAAGGGAAATGGGTTGAGAGAAAAGTGGATCTGTAATTATGAGATGTTTATCTCCTTTTCAGAAAGCTCTCATGTATAAAGAGAGTGCCCTCTCTTCATGAGAGGGAGATAATTATTATTATGTAGAGTGAGAGAGGATTCATTATTATGTAGATTGATATAGGATTCATTATTATGTAGATTAAGGGAATTGTTATGAGATAGGTTCTTGAGGAGAATTGTTATGATGTAGATTGGATTCATGAAGAGACTCATTTTCTAAACCTACCTGTTGAAGATTAATGCGAGTTTGAATTCAATGATTTTGTCTCTTAGAAGTTATCACTGTTGATCTAAAAGCTTCCATGTTGGCATCGACAGGGGCCACCGATCCATCTTGGTAAAATTATTGTAAATTGTTGGAGTTTATGAGTTTTTCATTTCCGTGTTACTTGTTATTTTGGTTCATGTTATTTTGTTTGATTCACTAAGCCGAATGTGTTGTGAAGTGTGGTATCTCTGCAGGAGCAGTTGGATCTCCATATTTCACCACATGAGCTTTAATGGAATTATCCACTTGTTAGTTTAGTTGTTTTAGGGGATAGAACCAAAGTTCATATTTTCCTTTCATGAGCCATCAATGAATAGGTCCATCACCTAAAGAAAGATCTTTGCTTGTTTATGAGTTTTGCTTTCCATCTTTTGAAATGTGTGAAGATTATTATTTTTAAAGTCGTTGGTTTCTAAATGGTTTTCTTGTCTAATCTATACTAGACAAACATAGGAACCTATCTGTCATCGACACATATAGTTACATCAACTCTACTAATTCTGAATCCTTGTTGATATTAATTTATGTTTGGTAATATATTATGCAAATAGTACCAATAGTGGTAGTAGAAGATTTGCATCTTGAACAATTAGATGTAAAAACAAGTTTTCTCCATGGGAATTTGGAGGAAGATATATATATGCAACATCCACAGGGTTATGAGGTCAAATGGAAGGAAAATTTGGTATGGAGGTTGAAGAAGAGTTTGTATGGGATAAAACAAGCTCCAAGGCAATGGCATTTGAAGTTTGACAAGTTTATGATAGAAGAAGGTTATAGTAGATGCAATTTTTATCACTTTGTTTATTTTAAAAGACTAGAAAATGGAATCTATATCATCTCTTTCTATTTTATGTAAGATGACATGCTTGTTGGGGGGTCTAATATGTAGGATATAAATATACTCAAGAAGAAATTATTTAATTAATTTGAGATGAAGGATTTTGGGTGTTTTAAAGAAAATCCTTGGTATGAGAATAACAAAGGAGCAGGGAAAAATCTCAAATTGACATTGTCTCGAGTGAGTACATAGAGAAGGTGTTGGAGAGGTTTAGAATGCATAATGCAAAACGAGTTAGTATACCTTTGTATCATTTCAAATTAACTAAGGAAATGTGTCCCAATATCACAAGGAGATATAATACATGTACAAGGTCCCTTATTCATCCAATGGTTAAGCTTGATGTAAGTGATGGTTTACACAAGACCAGATAATGCACATGCGATTAGAGATGTCTGAAACAATCTAGGTAAAGAAAATTAGGAGGCAGTGAAGTGTATTCTTAGGTATTTGAGGAGGTACTTCTACTCATGCATTATGTTTTGAGTTTCATGCAAGCATTCTGAGGATATGTTGATTGGATATATGGCGGAGTGATGGCGATGGGAAAAGAGCACCACACGGTATGTTTTACTATAGGTGGAACATCATTAAGTTAGTTCAAAACTACAAAAGGTTGTTTCACTTTCAACAACGAAGCAAATATGTTTTTGCTAAGAGCTGAAATTAAAGAGATGATTTGGTTATAGGGTTTTATGGAGGAATTGGGAAAGAAGCGGAGAATAGTAGGTTGTCTTGTGATAGTGAGAGTGCAATTAATATTGCAAATAAAACATCCTTCCATTCAAATACTAAAAAATATACAACTCGAGGGTACCATTTCATGATTACGTCTTGGAAGATGGGCATTTGAAGTTGGAAAAGATACATACTAGCGAGAATCCTCTGAACATGTTAACAAATGGAGTAACTAGGGAGAAACTAAGTTGGGTACTTTCGGTTTGAGTTGGTCTTAAAGCATGAAGGTGAAGATGATAAAATTTTGAGGTCCAAGGTGGAGTATAGTCAACAAGTACATCAACATTGGAGTTGTTGTGGTCGGTCTGCAAGTGGGAGGGTGTTGGTTGTGGAGCACGATTATCTTCTAGATCTAGAGGTTTGTTTCAGCTGTGATTGGACCCAATTCCATAATGGGGGGTGTGGGAGGGGCCCCACAACTGTTGCCAGGGGGTGTTAAGGATTTTGTTTTATCCCTCCACCGGAGGATGGAAGGCACATAAAATATTGAAAATTTTCCTTGTAAAATATTATAATTTTGTAGTCAATGCAGATATTTCATTATAAGGTTGTAGATATGGCCCAGTGAAGTTATTTTTAGGTTTTTTCCCTAGAAGGAAACCCTCTTTTTGTGAGGAATTGTATTGTGGTTGTATATTATCAAGACCAATATTCGAAAGGGAGACTATGAGGAAAGAAGAGGAAGTTACAACGTGTGTGCTTTATAGGTTGTATCCCTTCATTTGTTGGATAATAAGGAAAGGACTGACAATTTCTATGGTGGGCCATTAGGCCACACTAGGTAAACCATGTATATTTGTGTCTATTTTATTGTGTATCTTTACTTTTATTTATTGCATTTTTATTTTATTTTCCGATCCTGTTTTTATAAAACTCTAAACATGTGGCTCCTCGAGTTTACTTTCTTTGGACTCAAAAAACAAACATCGAAAGACCCAAAATGGGACCAAACCACTCCTTACCAGGGTTCGTTAAACATACTATGAAGGACTCATCAAAGGATCTTGATTTTTAGTACAAACATATGTTATCCTAAAAATATTATAATTTCTTAGTCAATCTGAATGGATTCATTATAAGGTTGCATAATCTAACAATAGAAGTTATTTTAAGGTTTTTTCCCTATCAGGAAACCCTCTTTATGAAATTATTATTTTGGTTGTGTATTGAATATTGTATTTTTTGAGAGGTGAGAGAGAAAGAAGGAGTTACAGTGTGGTGATGCTATAGGTTGTATCCTTCATTTTGTTGGATAATAAAAAGGAAGGACGACAATTTCTATGGTGGTATTAGTACACACTAGGTGAATCGTAATATATGTATTGTCTCTATTGTATTGTGTATATTACGTGTTTTATTTAGTCATTTTTACTTTATTGTTTTGTGATCCTGTTTTTATAACACTCTAAACATGTAAAACCATCGAGTTTAATAGTTTCTCTGGACTCGTAAAAATTACATTGAAAGACCCATATGGGACGGCGAACCATCCTCTCCTTCTTAGGGTTCGTTTAACATACTTCGAGGGACTCATCAGAAGGATGAGCTTTAGTAAAAGAAAATGTTATCCTACTCAAGCTTACATAAAAATAGGAAGATTACTTTCGCCAGGAATGGTGGGGGGAATTGGGAAGGGAATATGGATTAAATCTATGTTAATTTTTGGCAACTAGTCGCTCTTGTTAGACACTTGTTACCCTTTCAATTTTGTGTCAGAATTTTGGAAATCTATTTGTCTCCAGAAGTCTTTAAATTCCATGTATCATCATACTCAAATCCTTCTAAGAGAACCTTTGGTTTTTGTTACACTTTGGTGATCATCACATTATATTTGGGTCCTTGCCTCATTGACTCAACATTACCAAGACAATTTTTATTAATCATCCATATGTTCAAAGAGATGTCCATAAAGAGAGGCCTTCGATTGCGTCAGTCAGTTATGCATTTCTTGAGCCTTCTATTGCGTTAGTCTATTTTTCAGTCCTTTAAGCCTTCAATCTTATTGGCCATCCCTAAGTCAGTACTAAAAGTTACTCTGTATTATCCTAAAATCTTACTCGTTTGTGTCATTGATAGGGGATATATCAAGGCCCTCGTGTGACGAGTATTTTACTATCAGCTTCAACTCATTACCCAAGCTAATTTAGAATTAATTTAGTACCTTGGAACCTGTATGCTCTAATGGAAAGTATCTTCACTTTTGACATGGATTTCATCATTGACCTCTGATCTTAATATTTCTTTGAATGTTCTACTTCAAGTCATCAATTCACATTAACAGAATTGTACTTAAAATTACCTTGAGAATCATTGACATGAATGGTGATTTCTATGCATTTAATTGTATACATCAATGACTTCGTAATCAATTGGTTTCTACCATGTTGAATCAGACATCTATTGACATGGTGAGAATCGTACTACGAATTGGGAACAAGGTGAAGACCCTGGGGTATTCTCTTTTGATTTCAATTTCCCAGGTTGTGATGGAAAGTATTCAAAGTAATGTTGTCACATAGATCCACACTGTATTGGTTTGTGGCTATGTTCTTGTTATAATTCATAGATCCAAAATGTATATTCTGGTGGTGATGAGTTCATTAACTCATGGCGAATTGGATCCACAATGTATTCTTAGTATCCATATCATTAGTATATGATAATCATGGATTTGAAATGTATTGGTCAACAACCATGCTTAGAGTCTTTTGTGTTTGAGTGTAAGGATTCCTCTCGAGATGATATTATGAATTCTTGTTTGTTGTTCTGGGTTTAAAACTTAACCTTTTAAGGGTGCGGCAACCTTTTGATACATGGAAAGAGAATAATTTCGTGAATTTTCTAGAATGAGAAGCTTCTAGGATGAGTTGTCCTATCGGTTTGGATGTCACTCGTATTCTTGATCTAGTGGGATCCTAACCTCTTCTTCACTCTATATAATGGAGGCATCGTTCATGAGGAAGGGATTAATGGTCAATGGATAATGGCTTATGAAGGCTTATCAGACTAATGAATGATAATTAGAATGGAAGAATAGTTGAATAACCGAATAGAGAACCACTAGTGGTAGATAGATTTTTACTCTGAAAGATTGAGTGCTCATCTCCTAGTGATACAATTCATGGAAGCTATGTGGGTGTTGGAGCAATGAACTCTCGTGAGGGACTTCACAACACCAAGGATCATGTTGTAAATATCTTTTGTTATTAATAATACAATTATATGTTTATTTCTCACAAAAATGTTATTCAATCATTTTTGGTACATGTCTCCTTGGTCATGTGTATAGGGTTTAATCAAATATATTGTTGTTTCTTTCTTTGTTAGCTTGTTTCTTTTATAGATCTACAAGTTTCAAGATCAAGTTGGGAGAGTTGCAACTAGTGAGGATGATCGTCAGTAAAAAGGTACAAATCCCTCACTAGATGGTATTTTGATAGTCAAGCTTAAAGGAAGTTTATATTTTTTTGTTTTGTTCTAGCTATGGGTGCCCGAACTAGGGAGAGATTGGTTTGTGTCCAGGCTTACGAATTTATCCACAACATGTGGGCTTGAAGCCCCATTATAGACGATTTGGGGATGACATGCCACCTTCCTCGTTAGATGTCCTAACCTTTGGAGGCTAATTCACATGTGCCACCTTGGGGAGGAGATTAGTGGGCTTACATGCCATCATTTGGCTATTTGTTTTCATTTTGTAGCCTATGTAGGAAAAAAGAACAAATTGCTATGCTAGTTAAACATTCTAATTTTGGTTTTAGCTAAGTGGATTTTTTTGTAATGTGGACAAACAATGACTTGGGTTTCCTCTATAAATAAAGAGCAAGTCATTTTCTTAGAACATAACTCATCATGATAATATTACTCTTTGTCTTTGCAATTTCGTCCCTCTTGGACAATTTCAACCTCTCTTTTTCTTGTCATAATGGATGCAAATCTCGTCTATTGGAACATTAAAGGATAGTGACTTCTCTTGGATGGTTTTCTTTGGAAAATTGTTGGATAATCATTGATAGTAATGGTTTCGTACTTTCTCTCTTGGATTTGGTGAGTGATTTTTTCTATTTCTTGTGTTTTGTTACTTGTTAAATTTCAAAATAATCTCAAACCCTAGGAGGAGTATAGGGTTGGAAACCTCCACCCATGTTTATTCTTCTTTGCTATTAAAAGGATATAAGGCTTTCCACAAGGAGTAAGAAGGTTTCCTGCTATTTACTTGATGCTTGGCTAGGGTTTGTTTTCTCTAGGAAGTAAGAGGTTTACACCCCTAGAATCCAAAAACCCTAGTTCATCTTGGATCCCAAGATAGATGATTTGGAAGGATTGTTCTTTTCTTGGGTTTTATAAGGATTTAAATCTCAAGAAATACTTATTCTTCCTCTTTGGTTAGTTTTTCTTCCAAGGAGAGACTACACTCATCCAATAACAAGGCACTAATCTTGCAGAGAGAATGTAAATTATTTAATTGGTAAACGTGAAAATTGAGGGTTTGAAATTGATTAAGTTGGATTTGAATTTTGCACATGATTTAGACTTCTTCTACACCAAGAGTGTATTGTTTTGTCAAATAGACCAATGCTGTTGTAATGGAAATTTAAGCTACAACTATTAGGTCTGCAACAAACACTCTTTAGCATACAATTTATATACTCATTTGAAAGTTTTCTTGTAAGATGTGATAAATTAATCTTGATAAATGGATATTGTTAGGATGGTTTACTTGTTGATTTCAATGGTTAGAATATGTTGTTGTAGCAAACGTTTACTTTCTACGGACATAGGGCTGTCATAAATATTTTTTATAACAGTCTTTTACAACTCTCATTTGACATTGAAATCTTGGTTTAACATTGGAATATTGTTTACTATTTACAAGCTTTGTTGTCCAATATCATATGTTGATTTTGATGGTCTGATTTGCATCTATTATAATTTTGTTGTTGTTGATATATCACTGTTATATGTTGAAATTTTGGGACAACAATACTTCTTGTTGTTTTCCCTCTCGTCTTGGGTTTAGTTCATCATATATTGTCTTGGTTTGGCTTGTCTAACATTGTTACGTAGGTACACAGTAATTGACAACCATTTATCAACTCCAAGGACTCTCTTCTCTATCCCCGAGTTCATTTTAGGTCTTGACCAATATAGGGGACCCTTGTGCCATCCAACATTTGTGCTCCTTTATCCCTTAGAATTAAGCCCATGAAGCCTCCCTTGTGTTGAACTTCTCCATCACTAACATGAGGGGAATATCTATTGAGATGACAATGATAATTGTTCCTGGTTTATTGTCCTGCGTTTGTTGTTGGGTTAGGATTTTTACCCAACTAAAATAGATGTGATAACATGATCGATTATTGTGTCTATCATTCTAAATTTAATTTGAATGGGTGCATGGTTCATCATTAAATTCCATTCTCTATTCATGTTCAAAATATGAGAAGTAGTATATATATACTTTGGTTTATTGTATTCAGAAATTTATTTTCCATTAGAAATTGGTGAGAGACAACAATCATCCATTCTAACAAGTTGTGAGATCAATGTATGTGATCATATAATTGTTGGAGAAATTTTGAAAGTGAAATTTATATCTCATGAGGGTCACTCTCTCTACTTGATCGTTGTTGGGTTGAACTCACCTCACCTCGGGCATCTAATTTCTTTGTTAGATGTCCACTTGCTTGGCTCAGGGGTGAATTTCACCTAGGCATTGAACATTCCCTTTACAACTTCTTTGGTTCAATTGCATCTTTCCTAGGCTTCCATTTTATTCTTGGGGTGAATTTCACCTTTGATGGGACATCCTCACCCTTACTAGGTGCTTAATTCACTTGTTGGGTGCATGATCCATGGTGTATTTGTTGTGTACACTGCCCATGTCTTCACACTAGTTGTTGGGTGCACTCATCTCTGTGTAGTAGTGCCTCACAGAGAGAACCCACAGATTTATCTAGCCAGAAGAGAGTCTCTACACACTTTCTTCTATGTTGCACATGATCTGAGCAGGAACCCTATCCTAGAGGGATCCCACTCATTGTTTTTTTCTCTTAGACCAAACGTGAGTGTAAACCCTAAGAGCAGAAAGATCCCATGCATTCATCACATTTGTGCATATAGTTGAGTCTGAGATGTAGCCAGAGTAGAGGCCCCATACATTTCAATTGTTGGTGGACATGTGGAATACGTAACCCTAATTCTTTGAGAAATGCCTCAACATTCCACACCCTAGACGCTCCAAGGAATGTTCCTTTGGTCATTTACCTTTCTCCCACTCTCATCCTCACTTGCTCATGGTCTCAACCTCACCTTGGGTGTCTACTTTCATCTGGATCATTTCCTATATTGCCCACATGTATCACTATTGAATTGGGCATTAGAATCTATGCTGGCAGTACAATAACAATTTTGTGCTGGAGATTTGTCCATAAGGAACACAATTGAAATGGTTTGAATGATTCTACAATGAAGAGATAGAGAATAAATTGGGTGACTGAGTTAGTAAGGAATGGTTCTGCCATATGGAACATTGACCAATGAAATATTAATTCATTTTGAGAGAGAAATTAGGTTGTCTTAAGTAAGATACTCTTGCATCATGGGATATCCTTACTCACTCTAGAAGTTGAAAGAATGAGTCAGATAGTCAACCCAAAAAACTAAGAGTAATTGCAAAAATAATTGTACTAAGTGGTCAAGACCTTTCTCATGAGAGACGAAGTTGAGATAAAGTTCAAAAATGAAATTTAGCATAGATATCCATGTTAGAGAAGAAAGTGGGCTATAAGCTCTTCCATTTATGAATCACTAACATACCTTTTTTTAATTTTTTATTTAATGAGTATGTGATATGATACCAAAATTCCATTCTTTCTAGAAGGTATATCCAAAGTAACCATGGATGTTGAATAAGTGGTAATTCTGGTACAGTCTAGAAAATTCTCTTTGATTTCTTTCAAAATGTATTTTTTCTTTAATTTCTTCTTCTTTCATCTTATAAAGAGGGTTTCATATGATTTCTTTCAAAATGTTTTTTTTTCTTTTAACTTCTTCTTCTTTCATATTATAAAGAGAGCTTCATATTCATATGATTAAAGTCATTACAACAGGGTTGACATGATAGAAAACCATGTTAGACTGTAAAATCTTCCAGAGCTCGACTGACGTGGGGAACAAGTGATAATTCATCACTGCCTTTTGTGTTCATTTTTCATGTTTGTTGTTTGTGTCAGGATCAGTTTGTATATCTGGGTCTATATTCAGTGTGTATATCACAGAGATAACATATTGATGTGTTGAGGAAGGATATCGGTGAAAGGAGATGCAAAAGAAATCGGGTATGGCCGAGGCCGAAATACCAGCAGAGACATAGGAAGAGATTGAATCCTTATTCCACCACCACCATTGGGGCTTGATAAGTTTGAGAGTGTCCATCACTAGGCTTTAAATTATGGGAAATAAAGCACAATAATGAAAAATCAAATCCATGAACAAATTTGTTATTATAATAAAATTTTAAACCTATCACATATACAATTTAGAAAAAAGAGATTTATAAAAATATATTAAAATATATTTTATTTAAAAAATTAAATTAATTATTGATAATAATTATTATTATTTATTAATTTTTTAAAATATCTTTGTTTTGATTAACTTAAAGAAGATAATCAATATTGATAAAACACCCAAAACACCATGGTTGTCACATTTGTGACACCAAAAGGGTTAAAGATGAATTTTTTTTTTCCTTAAGTACCCTACTTATACTCAAATTAGATCTCAAATTAAAAATATTTGTCACAATACAAACCTTCCTAAAGTCATCAAAACTTTAGTGATCTTGGAAGTCAATACTCTTAATTCTTTCAAGCATCAAAATGAAATTTGAAAGAAATCGGGGTAATCTCTTACTTTTATTAAGGTCATATAGACCAAGTTTGGTCTTTCGTCCCTAGATATTAATCTACCCACCATCATCATCATAAACATTTTATAATCAATATATATATATATATATATATATATATATATATATATATATATATATATATATATATATATATATATATATATATGAAAAAATAATAAAACATATATTAAATCACCATAAAATGCTTTTATATGAAGCTCGTCAGGTTAGCTCAAGTGGATGAGTGTCGATGTTTGCTAGAATGAGGTTAATGCTTTTATATGGGAGTTATAGGTTTCAAGAAATATAAAGAAAAAAAACATATGTTAATTTTTTCAATATAAAAAGATAGATGGCTACATTGGATTATGGGGTTGAAGCGGTCATTAGACTATCATTGCCCAATGGTTGGAAACAATAAAGCTTATGTATAATTAATTTTAACAATACTTTTTAGATAGAGAAACACATTGATCTTTAGGTTTTTTTTTTGTTTGCAAGCTTTTAATTAATTGTTTCATTTTAAATAGGATTTTGATATTTATTAAAATAAATCATTTTAATTTAATTGTTTCATTTAAGTAGGATTTTGATATTTTATTAAAATAAATCATTTTAATTACAATATTTTATTCTTGGTGAACTTACAAACCATCTCAAAATATGGTTGTATAAGAAATTGAAGTGTTGTATCATCCGCCACGCAATGAGGGATAATTAACCGAAGATTATCATAATTTTCTTTAATGAATAATTGATATGATACCAAAATCCAATTTTTTCTAGAAGGTATCCAAACCAACGACGAATGTTGAATAAGTGGTAATTCTTGTACGGTGTTGAAAATTGTCTTTGATTTCTTCATCTTTCATCTTATAAAGAAAAGAAACCATATTCATATTGTTGAAGCCATTACAACCCGAAGTCAGGTGAGTATTCCTAACACTATAATATACGAAGGTGCTTTTTTTAGCATCTTATCCTCAAATGATTGGTAAGCTCTTGTTTCACCTCATCTTGCATCGATGACTCGAGAATCTGTTGGATTTAACATAAGGGTTAGTCAACCTTGGGATCCTTCCTCGATTTCCTATTACTTTGGGGGGAAATGGTCTACATTGATGTGATGGTAGTCCATGACCCTTGGACTAATTTCTCCTTGGTAATTTGTGTTTATGCATGAAGAGCTCCAATACACAATCTTTACCGGTGATGTGTTTCCCTCATAATGGAAACATAGTGAGCATAGAACAACTTTCATTCATTGGCCCTCATATGATGGTCAACCATATGACTTCCCTAAACGGTCCTTATATGCCATTGACATCTGCCCCGTCGTGAGTCAATTATGTGGCAACATGTCCATGCCATTGAACTCGAATGAGAGAATGTCTCCCTTCTTGATTTATATCGATGAATTAACATGGTGATCTCTTTGATAGCACTATTAGAGATTGATCTCCCTACCCCTATCGCAACCCTAGACGTGTATTTCTTCAGTGTTGTTCTTCCATCTTATGGAAATATCATTTGGAAGCCATGACCGATATTTGTGCTTTGACACGTATTCCTTCCATAACTTTGTCCTCTTGGAAACCATGATCAAGTAGAGGTCTAAAAGCATAGTTTATTTTTATTTCAATCTTGTTAAAATAGACACGATCACAGAAAATTTCTGGATTTTCATGTCAAGCTCATTAAAAAATGAAACTAATCATTGAGCATAGTTCTTTTCACATCAAGCTCGTTAAAAAATGAAAGCAGTCCCCTCTCTGTTGAGTTGAGTCTTCTATTACTACTCGTATTTGAAACTTCATTCCATCCACCTCGATCAATTGATCCTTTTGTTCCTCCTTCTTTGGTGAACATTTTTTCCTATTAGTAACCAAGAGTCTATTGGGTATAGAAATTGGTGATAGGAGAAGAGTCGATGGATGAAACAAAGCTTGGGGGCATGTATCCAATTCGGTTATAATGCATGAGTTAATCCGCTAGCTTCTAAATCTGGGGACAAAGTACCAACCACCCACCTTGGACTTTACATTGGGAAGTGTCTAGCACAGTTATTTTTTAGTTTTAAGCTCATTAAAATAATGAAACCAGTTATGAGCATGGATTTTCCCTAGTTTCAAGCTTGTGAAAAATGAAACCTACCCAATCATAGTTTTACTTTGTTTCAATATTGTGTAAAAATAGAAACCAATCTCGAGCTTAGTCTTTTCTTTCTCTTTCTACGCCAAATACATGCGAATGGGTTACCAAATATACTTTTATCCTTTTCGAACTCATAAAAATACGAAAAAAAAACTTTTGGATTTTCTTTAAGCTATTTTCTGACTCCTTAAAAATGAAAAGATTGCCTGGCGATCCTGTTGTCTTTACACTCGTTAAAGTGAGTTGAAATATGTTGAGCAATATTTTTATCTCTTTTTGGTCTATCAGACTACTGCCTATCCATTATGGTTAGGAGGTTCTCCCTTAGTTGTTTATACTTTTGGGCTTGGGAGACTAATTTTATGAAAAAATACCTTTTTGGAGTTATCTTTAAGTGTTTTCAAACTCTATAGAGTTAGTTAATTGGAGCTTGAATGACTTCACGGATTAGTTTTTCAGTCATTCTTAGACCCCATTCCCTAATGGGGGGTGTGGGGGGCTTCCCCCCCACAGTTGTCCCCATGGGGGTGACGATAATTTTTGTAGCCCCCTTGGTGGTGGATTCGGGGGCAGCGCCCCCAGAGCGAAATTTTGGGAAAATTTTTCCTTGTAAAATATTGTAAGTTCGTAGTCAATATGGACCATTCATTATAAGGTCATAGATCACGATGGTAGAAGTTATTTTAGGGCTTTTTCCCTAGAAACCCCTCTTTTATAGTGATTGTATTACTTGAGGTTTGTGTTATCGTGAATAGTGGCATTACGAGAGGAGACTGTGTGAGGAAAAGAAGAGGAATTTACATCATGTGTGTTGTAGGTTATATCCATTCATTTTGTTGGATAATAAAAGGAAAGGACGACATTTCTTTGGTATCGTAGCCACTTGGAGTGAACACAGAATATATATGTGTCTCTATTGTATTTTGTATCTTACGTGTTTTATTTCCGCACATTTTTTTATTTTATAGCTCCATGATCCTTTTTTTCTAACAAATGGTATTAAGCCCGTAAGGTAACTTCGAGGAAAAGAGGGTTCTTGGTTTGAGTGGGAGAAATGGCAGAAGATTATAGAGTTTAGGGTCGGGAAATGTAATGGCCAAAACTACGGTTATGGAAGATGCATATGGAATATTATTTATATTAAAAGTATCTATTCCTACCATTGGGTGGAATAGAAAGAAATAACGACCATGAAGGATGAAGAATGGGAGGTTCTTGATAGAAAACACTGGAAGCGACACGGTGAGCACAGGTGTTGGTGGCACTGTCTTCAAAAAGAAAAGACAACGAAGGATTTGATGGACACATTTGCTAAAATGTATAAAAAACCTTGGTGATCCAATAAGGTATTTCTAATAAAGTGATTATTTAATGTAATATGTTAGAAGGTGGATACAATTGCAGAGATCATTTAAATGAATTATCTGATTTACCTAGTAAGCTTCTAGTTTTGTAAAGTGGACTTTTGATGTCCAATAAGGTATTTCTAATGAAGCGATTATTTAATATTAATATGTTAGAAGGTGGATCTGTTGCAGATCATTTAAATGAATTTAATACGGTTACTAATCAACTAAGTTTTGTAAAAGTGGACTTTGATGATGAGGTCAGGGCTCTTCTAATCCTTTGCTCATTGCCAGAAAGTTGGAATGTCTTGGTCATGGATGTAATTAACTCTTTCTCTGGTTCAAACACTTTAAAATTTGATGATGTTGTTGGTGTTATCCTTAGCGAGAAAATGCGACGAAAAAACATAGGTGGGACATCAGGTAATGAATTAAACATGGAGAACATGGGAAGACAAAAGGATAGAGGAAAGGGATCAGGGAATTGTGGGAATTATAGAAAGGGAATATCCAAATCCAAACTGGGAAATATATAGTGTTGGAATTGTGGGAATAAAGGACATATGAAGAAAAACTGCATAGCTCCAAAGAAACAAAGAGATGGAAAACAAAAGAAAAATCAGGAAGCAAATGTAATAGGTGATGTGTTACAAGATGATTTGATTCTTTCTGTAGATAATATTTCTGAGTCTTGGGTAGTATATTCAGGAGCTTCATTTCATGGCACACCCCAGAGAAAACATTTTCTAGATTATGTTCAAGGTGATTTTGGGCAGGTTCATTTGGGTGATGATGCACCATGCAATATTGTTGGAATGGGAAAGATACAAATAAAACTAAAGAAT
>SNQJ01S0194490.1:0-10718 GCA_010110895.2 Picea sitchensis | reverse complement strand
CAATTTAACTGGTAAAGTCTACGGAGGTATACATACCCTACCCCCCTCTGGATTTGAACTTGTGACCTCTTAAGAGGAAACACATGTTCTTAACCATTAGACCATGGAGTTAAGTAATGAATGATACCCTTACCTAATAAGAAGACACTTCAAGGAAAAATAAGATCATGATAGTGTAAAGTACTTTTTAGAATAATGATCATATTTAGAAGAACAACAAAAATGGGTTACAAAGATGTTAGTTTGTGACTTTGACTTTTTTTTCAAAAAAGGGAAAAAATGTGGGGGTGGATGCACTTTCATAAAAAGAAGAAAACATTGAAGATTTACTTTATGGTATTTTCATTCTACAAGTTGATTGGATGGAAAAGAAAGGATAGAATGGTAATAGGTTAGAATTCATTGAAGCTCATTCAACAAATATAACAGGCTCTAGTGCAACATATGATTTGTGTGGAAGAATGATTTACTTTGGTATAAGGATCACCTATATTTATGTAAGAATTCACAAATCAAATAGAAGTTCATGTTGGAACTACACATTTATACTATAGGAGTACATTTGATATTTTTTAAAACTTACCACAAGATCAATAAGGAATTTTTCTAGGAAGGTCTTAAAAATAATGTTCAAAAGTTTGCGGTAAAATGTTTGGTTTTCCAATAAAACAAATGAGAGACAATCGATATCTCATGCCTTCTACAATCGTTAGCCATACCAAGTAAACATTCAAAATAAGTCTCAATGGAATTTATCATAGGTCCACCAATTTCTAAAGAAAATAATGTCATCATGGTGGTGGTGGATTAACTCACAAAATCCTCTTACCATCCTTAATCTGATGGACAAACTGAGATTGTCAATAAATTTATAGAAGGTTATCTCCATTGCTTTGTGTATAATACATAGACACAATGGGTCAAGTGGTTACCTTAGTAGAATGGTGGTACAACACTTCCATCCATACTTCATCCAAAATATCCCTAGTTATGGCACTCTATGGGCATCATCCCCCATCCATTATATCACATTTGAATTCATATATATGTCCTCGAGCAAAAATATAAGGGCAGTAAATTAGTGCACAACTACTATGGTCTCTATAAGATATTGTAGAGGACTGGTAGTATGGATTACAAATTGGAATTACATCCATGTTCATGTATACATCTGGTCTTCCATATTTCATTTTTAAACAAGGTCATCAATGATAAGATCATAGTTTAGAGTATTTTCCAAAGATTTATGAAGAGAGGAAAATCATACTAGAACCTGAAACAAACATTGAAACATGAATCAAGCAATTACAAAATCAAGAAATTGGTGAATACCTCATCAAGTGGAAGAACTTTCCAATGAAAGATGTGACATGAGAAGATGATTTCCTCAAACAAGGGGCATGCAATTTGAAGGGGCATGTAATGTTAAGACCTAGGTATTGGGACATTACATTGCTATTGTTATATTATTGTTGTCATTCTTGGTCAATTAGTCCCTTTAATTGTAATTGTACACATTCATCTCCTATATATACCATGGAGACCTAGTTATCAAAATCATCTTAATGTGTACATTTGATATGTTGTAAAATAAATTTTTCCCCTTGAAGAGTCTTAGTATTCATTCACCATTTGCTTATTAGTTTCATATTCTTCCTATTTATATGTTATTTTAGGTATTTTGAGCATAACAATGTAACTTAAGTGTATACCCTAATAAGAAAAAATTAATAATATGAGACCCAAATTAATGAGATTGAGAAACAATTGAAGAATCCCTTGTATATAATTTGACTCAATATATGTAAATGTTATCATTGAAAAAGGTAAGGCCTTATAGGCCACCTCTTTCTCATAATTTTTATGCATGTGAGATTATTCATAATATATACTCAATCAATGTACACACAAAACTATAAGGAGAGTATTAATGTGGAATACAAACTCAAAATAGGGATATGCCACTATAGTATAAGACTTACAATTATTAGAGTCATCATAAAGTTATTAATCATAAGTCAAAGAGTACCCACAAAGTATAAGACCAAAGTTACTACATAAGGGAGGATGTTATCACATAAAATCAACAACTTTTGTAGATACCAACAAAAATCCCATTTTTAAACTTGAAAGGAATTTACCAACATCAACATTAGTCAATCTTGTTAAATGAAAAGGATTATGTACCTTTTGTATAGTCTATTAATTTCTTAATTTTTTCTTTGGGATTTTCTCGAAAGCATTGCACTTACATATGAGTGAGAGAGGTGTGTAGTGAGATATTATTTAAAGGTCTCTATCAACATAATTTTTTGAATTTATTTTCAATTAATTATTATTTTTAACAAAAAAAAATGATGAGTGGTTGGAATGAGTTGTTGGAAACATGTTGGTGAAGGAATTGAAATCTAAATCTTAAATTTCAAATTAATTTTTTTTTTTTAATTTTTTCTCTTTTTTATTCCGAAAATAAATAATTATTATTATTACATATTAATGTTAAAAAAATTATAAATAATAGATACAAAATTTAAACATAATCAACTAATTAAGAATAGTTTCCTAAAAAGCTTTACCTATAAATGATTTGTTTTCCTTGAAAAAAAATAATAATTAATTTAAAACATTATTTTAATGGCATTTAAAAAGCTAATTACTATATAAAGTGAAAATGAGATTAATCAACATTTTACCTAACAATGCACTAAATTTGAAATATTGTATTCAATTCATGAATATGAACTCTATCATATATTGTATTAGGTTAATATGAACTCTATCATATATTGTATTAGGTTAATATGAACTCTATCATATATTGTATTAGGTTCATGAATATGAACTCTATCATAACCTCATTAACATTTATCTTTGTAAAACCCTTATATAAATTACCATATAGGTGTCAACCATAAGCTGAGATAATTTACACCATTATGCTATGAAAGTGAACCTATATCATGCTACTTCATGTACGAGTTATCAATATTGTTGTTAGTATATGTTGGATATGTAACCCATGCAATGTAATATTAATATTGATGTGAGAAATTAAGTGGCTACACCCAACACATTTTGTGGAATGTAATATTAATATTGATGTTAGAAATTAAGTGGTTGCACTCTCACACCTTTGTGGTCCTATAAATATGTTTTATAGGATGAACTACAATAATATTGATGAAGTTTTTATTTATTTATTTTTTCACACTGTGTGCAATTTAATTTCATACATTTATGAGATAAATTAATCATGGTTTTATATCGCTTCATTAAAATTAATCATGTTATGACATATTAATATGTATAAAGAATGAAATGACTCATGCTATCTAATTGGTAATAAAGTATCATATTTATTTAGATATTATAATTTCCTTTTGCCACAGAGGAAGTAAAACGTCTTTTCTCGAGGAAAAATCATCTCTTTTTTTCACATTAAAAAAATTAATATTTATTCATATACAACAATAAAATTACATATTTCAGGTGCACACAACAATTCAAAAAAGATCTTACCCCTATTCCTATTCATACTTGCTAACAAAGTTTTGCAAAAGTAAAAACTATAGCATGATATAATTTTTTTTTCTAAGACCCATAAAAGCAATGAGAAGAAGAAACCCCCATTTGAAGTATTGTTGTATGGGCTAGTCGACTTTGTCGACTAGACCCACCAATTGACTAAGAGATAGTCGATCAACTATTGTAGTTGAAAATGTAAGTCGGTCGAAGTATCTTCTAACCGACCAACCCAGGTAGTTAAGTAGTTACAACTTCCTGGTAACTAGACATATAGGAATATAAATAGACAAGCACATGGAGACTCTGATATCTCTATGCGAGAGATTGTATACATTGTACTGCATTGCTATATACTTTAATAAATATAGATATTTTGGCTCTCACTACTTGTGTATGTCATTGTCTATATCTATATGTGTGTATCTTCTATGTTTCTTATGTAAGGACTACTGGTAACTCTCCCTAGTTTCCCCTAGATTACAACATTGGTTCCATTGTCGGTAGTTCTTGACCTGGGAATGAATAAGTATACATAGATGTTTACCATTCAAGACATACATGAATGGTGGGAGTGCAAGAATGAGAATTACATCAAGAATTACGCCAGAAGAAAAAATATTTCACTCACAGAAGCAACAACAATATTCTTCTCAGAAACCCACAAAATATTTTTAGAATCTATCCCTGAAGTGTTATTTCAGTACACCAACAAGTAGGGTAATTCTTAATTTGAAAACCAACGAGAAACTAGGACTCATTCTTACAAACAGAGGATGAACAAATTTCCATGAGTGGTTCGAGAGAGTTGTCAAAGACAATATCTCAAAGAAATTCATTGAAGATAGGACATCTCTTGATAAAATAAAAGAAAACATTTACACCGAATTGAACGAAGTATTCTTGTGTACTATTTCTACACTAATTCATATATTCCTCCTCGACAAGGGAGTTGTTGAAATTGTTGAATAATGACCTCGACTAGGAATACCGTTACCAAATAGTAACTATCAAGAGAGGGACGAAGAGTGGGAAGGATTTCTTGACACAAAGTTCAAAGATAAAAGACAAGCCTGGGATTATTTTTTTGAATAAATGAACATGGATAGTAATATTGGCTTCGAGTAAGTTGGGGTGGTTATGGGGGGTCGGTGAAATTTGTGAGATGCCACAAGGAAAACATACCAAAAGTTCTAATTACTGAAGCATAAATGACATCGAGCGGAAAGAAAGCACACAAGCAATCCACTAACATCCAGAGATTAGAGAGAGATAAAAGGAAAAATAAAAGGGAAGAACTTTGTAACCTGTGGAACAGTCAGAAGTCAAATAGAAAAAAATTATCGAGGAGGGTAATCCTGATAGAGCATGTAAGCATTATGAGTCTGAAATGAATCGACCAGAGCTGACAATAAAAACAACTATGGCGACCCCAGACAAAAGTAATGATGTATTGTTTATAGAGGTTACATTGAATGCTTATCAACCAAAATACGAGACTAAAAGCATGGATTATGAAGAGTCGGGACCAACGATACACACTTCTCCTGTGCTAGAAACCATCATGTGAATAAAAGAATTCTTCCAACAAAGACTTTAGATCGATGACCAATATGAAATATTATGGCATAGAACCAATGAGCATGGAAGAATACGATATGCGCTCATTGTTGAGCCAGAAAAAATGAATTTGACAACATGCTCATCCAAATTAAGGATCTCACTAACTCGAATCCCCTGCCAAATCAATTATCAAGAGAAGAAACTAGTTATAGTTGTGAACTGACATGACTATTGGAGCAACGTTTAGTCGAGTATAAAAATCAAAGTTCTCAAACCAAAGAGATACTTTTTGTAGTCAACAAGAAGCACTTATTCATTGAGTACCACCCATTAAAAGATCAACCAACAAAAAAGTTACACAAGAAAACCCGACCAAGGATTTGACAACTTAGTCGAAAATTGTGGTAACTCAAACACCACAGAAAGTGAGTACCTCTAAAAAGACAATAAAAATGGGATTTAACCACATCCCCCTATACGGGGGAGATGAGGACCAAAAAAGACATTGTTCGTGTATGAAAAATTATGAGATGTTGTAGAAATCATAGAGGAATATAAACATATGGCACAATTCAAAGCTTCCCTCTGACACCGTGCCTTGACATGGTTTATGAACTTCAGATAAAATCAAAACCAAAAAAAGTTAGACATAAAAGACAGTTTTTCTAACTTTTTTCAAAGTCTAATATGTCACACACTTGGATGCACAAAATTTAAAAGAAATAAAACAATGACCAGGAGAGTCGGTACGCGAGTATGATAAAAGATTCAAAGATCTCTTGATCCAAATTCCAACAACAAACGACCATATCTTTCTAGTTCAGTGGTATGTAATTGGTTTATTGCAATATATATGCTCACCACTACGATTGTATGAAATAACCACCTACGAAGATGTGTTACAAAAAGTACAGTGCATTGAGTCGAATGACGACGACCCGCTGACTGCTTCGTTGATTGAAAGACTCGAAGAAAAAATAAAGCACTTACAACAAATGATAAAGAATTTGTCCATAAGGAGAGATGAAATTTGGTGCACTTCATGCTATGAAGAAGGACATACGAAGGAAATGTGTAACCTTAGCGATTTACCACCAGCAACAAAAAATGCACACAGAGTACAAACTCAAAAATATTGTAACATATGTGAGTGTTTGACTAATCATAATGTAAAATATTGTCCACATAATTTGAAAAACACTAAGTGGTGCCATATTTGTGAATCTTCCAATCAGAAAACATCATGATGTCATTTCAATGCATGAAATCAAGCCAATGTACAAACAATCTATTACACAGAATCCACCAACCAAGCTAGCAATTACACTCAAAGAGATGACTACTATGATCGAGTTCGAGGTCAAGGAGGCCTCGGTTGATTTGGTGGTCGAGGTAAAGGTCAAGGACGACCATCCTGCTACAATTGCTGAAAATATTACCACATCAGTCTAGATTTCCCAATGAAAGATAGAATCGACTTGAAATTATGCAATATATGTGGTGTTGGTGACCACTCATTAGAAGAGTGCCCAATAGTACTCAACAAATTTATGTCTAGAAAAAAATTAAATCTTATACACGTAGTATAAAAAGAAGAAGTGTTGAATTCAAAGAATTTAAATATCATCACAAGATCTGGCACAGGACGCAATATTAACAGTACCACCTTGCATGACCAACAGAGAAGGAAGGATAGTTTCTTTCCAATTCCTGATAAAGAGGAACAAATTATGAAAGAATCTATGGGATTCTTTAAGAAAAACACTAGAATACATAGTGAAGATATTATACAATAATTCCTACAGCTATTACAGGAAAAATAGTTAGTCAGTCGATTGCTAGAACTGCTAAATATATTAAAATAATAAAAAGAAGGTTAAAGGCCATCAAAGGATGTCAGGAAACTCTCATATAAGCATAAATATTATGATCCACGAGTCGATGTAGAAAACGATGAGGTATTTATCAAAATATTAGTTGTCGATTTTGGATCTCAATGTAATATCTTACCCCGAGAAATGTGGATAAGACTAGGTCGACTTGCTTTAGCACCAACTATGAAATATCTAAAACTTGTGGATCAAAGGTTGATAGAGACCATTGTTATACTCAGAAACATTGACACTCAAATAATGGGTATTCTGAGGTGAGAAGGAAATGTTGGACATACTACATGGAGTTAAGCAATGAATGATACCCTTACCTAATAAGAAGACACTTCAAGGTAAACGAAGATCACGATAATGTAAAGTACTTCTTAGAATAATGATCATATTTAGAAGAACAAAAAAAATGGGTTACAAAGATGCTAGTTTGTGACTTTGAATTTTTTTGCAAAAACGGGAAAAAATGTGGGGGTGGATGCACTTTCATAAAAAGAAAACATTGAAGCTTTACTTTGTGGTATTTTCATTCTACAAGTTGATTGGATGGAAGAAGAAATGATAGAATGGTAATAGGCTAGAAGTCATTGAAGCTCATTTAACAAATATAACAGGCTCTAGTGCAACATATGATTTGTGTGGAAGAATGATTTACTTTGGTATAAGGATCACCTATATTTATATAAGAATTCACAAATAAAATAGAAGTTCATGTTGGAACTACACATTTATACTATAGGAGTACATTTGATGTTTTTCAAAACTTACCACAAGATCAATAAGGAATTTTTCTAGGAAGGTCTTAAAAATAATGTTCAAAAGTTTGTGGTGAAATGTTTGGTTTTCCAATAGAACAAATCAGAGGAAATCGAGATCTTGTGTCTTATAAATCATTATCCATACCAAGTCAACATTCAAAATAAGTCTTAATGGATTTTATCATAGGTCCACCAAATTCTAAAGAAAATAATGTCATCGTGGTGGTGGTGGATTAACTCACAAAATCCTCTTACCATCCTCAATCTGATGGACAAACTGAGATTGTCAATAAATTTATAGAAGGTTATCTCCATTGCTTTGTGTATGATACATAGCCAAAATGGGTCAATTGGTTATCTTAGTATAATGGTGGTACAACACTTCCATCCATACTTCATCCAAAATATCCCTAGTTATGGCACTCTATGGACATCCTCCTCAATCCATTATATCACCTTTCAATTCAGGGATTATGTATTCTTAAGGCTACAACAATACAAATACATGTCCTTGAGCAAAATAATAAGGGAAATAAATTAGTACGCAACTACTATGGTCTCTATAAGATATTGTAGAGGATTGGTAGTATGGATTACAAATTGGAGTTGCATCCATGTTCATGTGTACATCCGGTCTTCCATATTTCATTTTTAAAGAAGGTCATCAATGATAAGATCCTAGTTTAGAGTATTTTCCAAAGATTGATGAAGACAGGAAAATCATACTAGAACCTGAAACAAACATTGAAACATGAATCAAGAAATTACAAAATCAAGAAATTGGTGAGTACCTCATCAAGTGGAAGAAATTTCCAATAGAAGATGTGACATGAGAAGATGATTTCCTCAAACAAGGGACATGTAATTTAAAGGGGCATGTAATGTTAAGCCCTAGGTATTGGGACATTACATTTCTATTGTTATATTATTGTTGTCATTATTGGTCAATTAGTCCCTTTAATTGTAATTGTACACATTCATCTCCTATATATACCATGGAGACCTAGTTATCGAAATCATCTTAATGTGTACATTTGATATTTTGTAAAAGGAATTTGTCCCCTTGAAGAGCCTTAATATTCATTCGCCATTTTCTTATTAGTTTCATATTCTTCCTATTTTTATGTTATTTTAGGTATTTTTACCATAACAATGTAACTTAAGTGTATACCCTAATAATAAAAAAATAATAATATTAGACCCAAATTAGTGAGATTGAGAAGCAATTGAAGAATCGATTGTATACAATTTGACTCAATATATGTAAATTCTATCATTGAAAAATGTAATCCCTTATAAGCCACCTATTTCTCATAATTTTTATGCATGTGAGATTATTCATAATATACTCAATGTACACACAAAACTATAAGGAGAGTATTAATGTGGAATAAAAAMTCAGCATAGGGATATGCCACTATAGTATAAGACTTACAATTATTTTATTGTAAATAAAAGAGCATTATATGATATTCACATATTTACGTGTCAATACAAAAACAAGAGTCTACCACCTGCCCCGCCACAACAGGGAAACCAAGACATGTGGCCATCAAGCGTATCTGTGACTGTAACTGAAAATGGTTTTGACAAAAAAGATCAGAATGTTCTACKRTGCAGTGGCCCCGACCGACTCTCTTACATAGCTTGACAAAGAATTTTAATTCTCTACAAAATTGACTAAAGMAAAAAGAAACCATAAAACTTGAGAGAGTTAGCTTGGACTCTGCCATCCCTAGGCGTTGTAGCCTACAATTGGACATCGTTGTTGGACATCATTTTCTAGCTAGAGCAGCCATCATCTCATCCATCAGGAGGTCCAAGCATTGTCCCAAGAAGTTATGGATATGGGCTTGTTCATCCATTTTTTKCCATAGCTCGAAGATGAGCTAAAGGTGCTCCTCTACAAATCGAATTGGGGTTGTCAGAGGCAGCTCCTTCATCATGTCTGTGTCCATTTATTTCGTTGTGTCCACTGCCTCAGCTGTGTCTCCTGCGTCTGTTATGTCCACTGTGTCTCGTTCTGTGTCCATTGCTACCATTTATTTCAAGGGAGTGGCCACTTTCCAGCTGGGGGGAATATCTTCCTCCACCATGCAAGAACCAGTGGCATAGAAATGGTCTGGAGAGTGGGATCTTGGAGGGACAATTTCAGGTCTATGGCTGAGTGGAGGGGCATAATTCTTGGGAGGGGGAATTTCTTCCATGAAAGGGCCACTACTGAGGTCAATGGTGGGAATTGGGGTGGGGGGATGGTTTTTCCTGAGACAACTGGTGATAATGAGGGCGAGCTGGGAAGGGGGGAGACAATTGTGTCTAGTGTAGGCACTATAATACAGTGGGCCTCGCTTGGACTTTCCTCGCTCCTTGGGCATGTTGCGAGATTCGATGAACAGAACCAAAGAAAGCGTGGGCGGGCGCAAAGTGAAAAGTTTGTGGAAGATCTGGAGAAGGTCGAGGAGCAGATGAGAAAAATGCCAAGGAGTAATGAGAGAACAATCTGGCATCCTAGATTTCATAAGACCTTGCGAGTTGACGTGGAAGGGAGCCATGAAGGCAGAGGTGACTGCAATCCTGCTGCAGGTACACCCAGCCTGGTTCGTGCATAGCTCCCTTAATTTTCCTTAGAGTGCCCAACGCATCTCCATTGATTCACAGTGAATGTGGGTCATTCGAGTTGGAGGGACGGTAGGCTAGCGGCAGGGATTAATAGCTCCCTGCACTGCTTGGCACCACCTGGCTCCCACTTTCATCCACTTGTCACCCCATCCGGGTATAAGACTTACAATTATTAGAGTCATCATAAAGTTATTAATCATAAGCCAAAGAGTGCCCACAAAGTATAAGAACAAAGTTACTACATAAGGGAGGATGTTATCACATAAAATCAACAACTTTTGTAGATACCAATAATTTATGAGTCTAAAATCCCATCTTTAAACTTGAAAGGAATTTACCAACATCAACATTAGTCAATCTTGGTAAATGAAAA
>SNQJ01S0194489.1:0-17635 GCA_010110895.2 Picea sitchensis | reverse complement strand
GTCACAGGTCATTAAATGTGATCTTCAGTTAGATTATTATTACTTAGTTAATCCTCAATTATTCCTTTAATTAAATCTTACTTAATAATCTTTAATCATTTATTCAATTAGGGTCGTTACATGTCGTGCAAGTATTTGGATTTCATAACCTTTCCCCATAGGTTCCTATTGTGCATGAGTCTCCAAAGGCTTCTAGTAGTCAAGGAGAGAGCAAATAAATAAATGTTTTTTACTCCCCATCTTCCAAGCTTCTTTGGGAAAGCCACCCGACTCCATTTAACGAGCATGACATGTGTGTGTACACACATGAGCACGCGCACACACACACACACACACACATCTACACACACACACATATCTACACACGTGCGCACACGCGCGCACACACACACACACACATGTATAGCTTGGTGGGTTAACTCGAGTGGTTGAGAGTCGTGGTTTACAAGCAAGAGGTCATAGGATCAAGTCCCTGAGCATATATGTTGTTGATATTGTTGGGTCTCATTCAATGTCCCCACCAACTTAGGTTGCCAAAAATGCAACCGACTGATTTACCTCATGTACCATCCTTGAAATGAGGGGAAGTACCCAGAGGGTTTCGTGAGATGTGTATTCCATCCGAACGTGTGTGTGTGTGTGTGTATATATATATAGATTCTTTTTTTCTTTGGAATAGAGCCTCAAGAAACCCACCAGGCACTTCCCCTCATTTTGAGGATAATACCCGGGGTAAACCAGATTTTGTAGAAAGCTGAGGCTTTTTCAATAGCTTTCTCATTTAAGAGCTCAACATGTCACTTGCTGGAATTGAACCTGGGTGTGGGGAAACACCCCTCAACACAAACCACTCAAGTTAAACCCAATTCACACACACACACACACACATTGTGTCTGTGTGTGAAAGCCACTCTAGTCTAATACATAACAGAGGTGCTCATGCTCTCATCAATGTTTACATTTCCAACATCTATATGCATATGGATACAGACCACCAATGTTTATTATAATTCTACAATAACCAATAGTAAACTATTATTCAATTTTACTAAGAGAGAAATCATTCCAATTTCCTATTGTTGTCAATTCAACAATATATGTAATAACTTACTGTAACAATGATAAATAACATCAGTGTTCTCCTTCATGTCAATGTGATCCATCGAAACACATGTAAGTTCAATTTCAGACTAGCATCTAATTACCATTACTAGTCCAGGAATAAATGACTAATTGAGAGAATGGAATGAAGCAATGATGTGCCAACATTTTGATACAAGCCAACTCAACAAGTTCCCCAAAAATATAGGTATTGGAGATGTAGCATTGATAGAGGTGAGAACCAATGCATTATGGTTTAATTAACCAATTCAATCGCTCTCTTCGGCCAACCAACCAATGTAGAACCAAAGGGAGATATTACATGCTTTCTAAAGTAGAGATAAAGACCCTAGGGATGCGCACAACCCTCATATGATGTCATGCATCGAGAAAGTGTTGTAGTCAAGAAATTGGGGTGTGTATGGCCTTAAGCTATCTCACAAAGTTGCACGCAAACTGGTTGTGGATGCCAACGGTCTCAAAGTTTGAATTTGGGATTTTCTTTGCAATTAAATTTAGAAACTCAACTACTAACTTGTAATAGTCCATTGATGGCAGCCTTAGATCTTGAACCTCTTGTAGATCGAATGGTGGACACTACATAGTTATTGGCGTTCTTCTATTTCTAATGGGGGAATTGATTTACAAGTAAAACTAGTAGAAATATAGTGTGGGATTCTTCATTAAAACAACAGGTGCAATTAACAACAATAATTAACCTTAGATAAGAAGTAATATTCTCACACTTTTAGGGTGATTCAAGACACCATGGACACCATATTTAGCTTGGAAACCTAAACTGAAAACCAACTTCAAATGGTTGCTTAGCTTTCATTCTAGCATTCTCATGTTATAATGCAATTCATGGTTCTATGGCCATTCAACAATCCACATAGCTCCTTCTCCTTTGCATTCTCTCCTCCTTGCCCAAACAACCCTTTGAGAGTGAAGGGACAAGAAGATATCAAACAACTGGGGGTAATGGGAAACCAAGATATTGGCCTTTCATTTCCCATTCCTCGTTTTTTCTCTTATTTTCATTTTTCCTTATTCATTTAATTATTTTATTTTCCTCTCTTTTATTTAATTTAATTGTCTTTTATGTTTTATCTAACCTTCATTAGTTGTCGAATTACACTTGTAGGTACTGAGTCTTACAACCATTATCTTGTTCAAATCCATTTCGGATCAACAATTCCCTGTGCTGTCCCCTTTCCCCCACTTTGGGGGTGTGTTAGTGTTTACAAAATGTGAATGTTGTGCTATTGGGATAATCTCTTCTTTGGATAGTAGATTTTTATATAACTTGGTATTTATATATAATTGATATCTTATATAATCTTTGGAAAAGAAGATATAATATTTATTCACCTATTCTCAATGCAAACTCCAATCTCCTTGGGAAATCAATTTTTAAACTGTGCCCATCCTCTTCTACATATCTGATTATAGAGACACAAGGTGGATATAGAAGTAGCTCACTTATGTGCATTGATGGACAGTTGAACTAGTGCGCCATGCACCATGATCATAGTGTCCCACCAAGGACACTCTCCTACCCACTTTGTACACTTTCGAGCTTCAAGTGGTCGACAACACTAGTGTAGAGCAGGTCGACTTGTAAGAGAGCACCAAGAGACGCGAAGGCGAAGGCGTCGCCCTCTAACATGAACCCAACATGTCCCCTAGTTTTACAAGCTTCCTACCATTCCTTTGGGCATTTCTAAACTTGAGTGTCCTAATCAACACAAGTAGGGAAATGACGATGGGAGTCCATAATGATTGATTCTAACATCATCACCAAAGTATGGGGCCTCCTCTTGAGGACAACGATCCTTCTCCTTGCACATGTTTAATTCCTACAATGTTGGGATCATTTCGCCCACCTTGGTTTGATGCTCTGGTTGTTTGTGTTTCTTTCCTTTTGCATTGCACTTCATGACACTTTAATACTGGTGGCCTTACCTAACCAATTTTGTTTGAATATACTTTTTGCCTTGTCGTTGTAGCTTGTAGTCACTATTTCACGACCCTTTTTTTAAAACTCATGTATATCATTTGTATATTAATGGAAATATAAAATGAACACAATTAACACTCTCTATATCTAGACAATCCACAATGAACCCATGGGATAAGTCCTTTATGTTCGCTATGATGAGCACCTCAATGTCTTCCTCATTATCGAGGTATCTTGTCCTGTATGTTCACTATGATGAGCACCTCAATGTCTTCTCATTATCGAGGTTGGGGTTAATGGAACCCTTACAACATTATTCATTGTATTTTTAATGAGGACGACAATTTGGTGATCAAATTCTAACACTAAGATTCATTGAATGTTTGATGAGGATGGGCAATTCATATCTCTCCTAGTGAAAACTCCCAACTATTCATAGTTTGAGTGAAAACTTCGAGATACACACAATGAGACTATAGTGCAATGTACTGATCATACACTAACACATCATTTTTTAGGGGAAAAAGGTTAAACATTCTACAATTTTTCTAGTTTTCATCATTGAAAATTAACAAGCCAATCTTCACAAAAATTGCAATTTTGAATTGATGAGATTGCTTTTTTGATGCAAAAATAGATTTTACACCGATAAATATTACTACTACAAGGACATTATGTAATACCAACATCTAATGTATGTGGAAAAAATAACTCTTACAATATTTTAAGCCAAAAATATTAATTTTCAGTCCCCTTATTATGCCAATAGGTGTACACCTATTGGAAATGGCTAGATTTAATGGTCTTTTAATCACAAATGGGCTTTGAATGGACATGATTTCACATGCTTCGAATATTATTCGTCGTCACGATAAATGAAAGGTCGTGATTTCAACCATTAACTTCCTTGCATGACAAAACATGTTCGTTCATCATTAAAAATAATGATTAAGGTGATTGACATAATAATGACCGATCAGATTATTAATGCCCACTTTAATAACTGTTCCTGGGTTTTTTACTGTGTGTGACACCTGTTTAGGGTTTATATTTTTTATTGCATCTATTTAAAGTTTTCTACTGCATTTCTTAACCACGTATTGGTGGGATGTGTGGGCTGCGCTTACTTCACCATATGCCCACGAACATATGGTGCATCTACTTAGTGTGTGGAGCATTGTCTCCTTACTAGGTAATGTTTCATATACATTGAACGGTGTGTGGTAATGTTTCATCTACAGAGAGGAATCGCATGCACGTTCCATAAATTGATGATAACAAAGCTTCTAACATAACCGATTTGTTTTTGTTTGTAATTGTTTTGCATATGATCAATACCGCTTGGAAGCCAAAACCGTTGGCCCTATCTTCCTGTGCTGCTTGCAAAACCCAAAGAAAGAAATGTACACAAAAATTCCTTCTCGCTTAATTAACTCGATGGCGATGTGATCGACAATTTGCAGAGCAATCAGGGGAAGTGTGAGTGATTACTGTGCTCAGAACGGTACATGCCCTGTTGTGATGGTCAACAAAAAGGTTTTTGCAAGATTGAGAAACAATTCGATCCTGTGCCTATGGCTTCTTTCCATGGCATCAAGAAGGATTCTTAGCGATTGGGATGCGTAACGTTTAATAAGGGGAACTTGGAATTTTAGGGGTTTTCTATAAAAAAATTACGGTTTTTGGAAACAAATAGACCATTAAAATTGATGTTATGTTGTTGTTGAACAATATTTCAATGGAAATTCATTTCGAGAGCGCAATTAAGAGTTGTTGCATATTGTAATGTGCATAGTGTTTTCTCAATATCAATTATCAACTTCTCGGCTGATTATTAATTGCAGGCCAAATAAAACCCAATTGCCAACACTCCATAATTTTTTTTTCCTCGAAAAAGAGCACCGAAAACCCTCAAGTACTACCCCACATTCCGTGGATGGTAAACGAGGTAAATCGTTCAGCCTGATTACGAGCCTAACCCGGTGGAGACATCAAGTGAGGCCCTATACAAGCTCTTGACCGGGGATTCGACCCCAAAACTTCATTCAAACAAACAACGACACTCATCCTCTTGAGCTAACCTAACGGGCTAACACTCCATAATTTATATCTTTCACATTATGGTTATTTGGGAAGGTATGATCTCTTTAACCTCTTAATTAGAACAATGATTTCTTTATACTTCTTTATTAACCTTAAGCTTCGTTAGATCGATTAAATGCAGATGAAATGTGTGCTGCCATTTATGCTCGTTTATTAACCTTAAATTTAGTTTTATCGGTTGAATGTAAATGAAATGTGTGGTGACATTAATGACCTCACAAGTGCCTTCAACAACAAACATGCAAACAATTTCTAATAACTTTTCAATTGCAAATCTATATTATATTTATTTAAAATTATTTAATATGAACGAATTATATCACGTACGAAGATTGAGTAGAATCAGCCGATGCGTTCACCAGCGATGAGTTAGTGGCTGTGATAGTTTTAAACCATTAAAAAAAAAACCTTTCTCACCACATATGAGGCCCTCAAAGACAGCGGGAAAAATTATGAAGGTATTGTGGCAGCTAGTTCTTGGGATAATCTATTCAACAAAGAGTTTGTTGAGAAGCTGGGAGCGATTATTATAAAACTTCACAGGAAAAGGAAATACAAAAATGAAAAAACAATCTGTCCCATAAGCTATTTTTAGCCTCGTGGACATTAAAATTTCTTTCTTTCTTTCTATACTACTACCGCTTGGATGATGCATTTGTAGAGTTTGGTTCGATGTACTGCCATAAAGCTCTCACTGCTCCTTACGTCTCTACTCACCAATTCAGCTTCCCCTCCTCGTCTGTCCACGTGGTCCGTTGCGACGCTGACGTGGCACCCACGGTTTTCAGGTTTCTGGCTACTGGCCAAAACAAATCGCAGCGGTCGCTAATATTCCTACGTCAATTACCCAACGACTAAACATCTCGCACGTATACGGAAATTTCCTTTCAGACATCCGGCAGTCTACAAATTCCAACCGTTAGGTGCGTTAAGTCATGCGAACTCGATAAGTAAACAGCGGACCAACTTTCACAGACTACTAAAACCCCGAGAGGGTAAATGAATAAAATGATAAAACTCCAAGTGTTCTGTTCATCAGAGGAATGCCATGGCTGATAAATACAGCAGATTTTGCGAATGAAGGCATAAGTTCCAGCAAATTATCGGGCATTGTTGGAGTTGATCGAGGGTTATTTTTCCCCTGTAGAAAACCGTGTAGCCCAGGGTTTGAATTTTGAATATGGCGTATTGTCCAGCTCTAGCCACTGTTTCTCCGAATTCGTGGCAATTGCAACGGGGGTGCGGCTTGGCTCCTTTTGCTCCCTTGCCCTGCAGAGCCCCTCCTGCATTGTTGCCTTGCGGAATTAGGCGGTCGGGACTGTCCATACGGTCGAGCGCTGTCGCTGGCAAGGGAAGAGGAGAAGAAGAAGAAGAGAAGAAGAAGACGACCCCAGGGAATCGGTCATGGCTGGAGGCGGATTCTTCGTCCGCGAATTCGTATGCAGGCTGGTCCTCTCCGGATCTAACTCCCAAGCGGAAGAGTCTCGCAGGTTAAAAGAATCCGTTATTTATTTATCTTTAACGACGAGTCTTGTCATCTATGAGTAAATACATTCTTCAGGATTTCGATATTTTTTTTTCTCTTATTTTCACTTTTTAAAACTGACTACAGATTTGTTCTGTTAAAATCAATCTCGAATTTTATTAGAGATTTGATAAATTCAGACTTTAATTAGAGATTTTTGTCGAAGGATGTTAGGTTTTCAAGATCTCGTTTCCGTGAAAGAGGAATCGGGAAATAACTCATGAGCATTTTAGAATGTCTCCAATTGTTTGAAGCAACTTTTAGCAATGAGATTCTTTAACCTGGAGGCGTAATTTAATCCCTGAGGTTTTTGATTATTCCTTTCACTGTGAAGGTTCCCAATCCTTGGCATGTGATTGCTTGCGGTGTTCAAGTTTACATTGCAAGAAGCCCTTTCTTGCTGCAAAACAAGTTAATAACATAGTTTGGCTGGGGATGTGGTTCAGTGGTGAAGACAGTGGTGTCATGTCAGGCATAAAGATATGATTGGGACCACGTGCAAGAGTCTTGTGTGATTTGGACGGAAGATTATCCTCTTGTCGCAGCTGCTTATCTGCACGAAAGTGCTTATATTCAGTGGTTTGCCCCTCAAGGGCCGTTTGCCTGCAAGCGGGCCTCTTGTGGTGCCCGACCTCTTCGGGCCAGTTGTAATGCTCCTCTTTCATTTAATAGGAAGCACATTGCTTTCAATGCGAATGGATAGAAGGAATGTATCTCTCCATGGGGCAGCGCTCTCCTTTAAAATGGAGCAAGGACTTTAGTTTGATTATGACTTCGTTACGTTTGGTGTTCAAATAAAATGCATCTTCAATCTTTTGCAACTGTGCAACACATTTATGTATAGGCAACTGTAATGACAATGAATGACTATGACGATTCTTTTATCTGTCTAGAGTAGAATGGGGTTTCTGCGCCACTGCTGTCTGAGTTGGGCTTTAAATGGCTTCTTTAGAAGTGTACCATTTTAGTATGGATAACGATCACAAGGATGAGGCAATAACTTGTTTGTCCGGTGACTGGCATTTCAGGATATCTGGCTGCAGGAGCTGCAGGACTGGTTCTCACCATTGGTTTTGCTTTTGCATCGCATTCTTTCTACACCAGAAGAGGTAAGACCCAAGTCTGCTAAAGTTGGTTCTGCTCATTAGGTTAACAAGTTGATCCTGTTGTGTCAGAGATTGATATTTAATTGTAATTGGTCAAGTTAAACTTATTGCCAATGGTTGCTCTTTTTCCTTCGTGAGCATTTTGTTCTCAAAGAGGTTCAATTTCTTTTTCTGGATTTGTGGATGAACCTTTCTCTTTGATTAGATGACGTTTGTTTGCTAAAGTAGCAGCTTTTGCTAGGTTGGGTGTAGCAATTAGAAAACATTTCTCACAACATGAAGAGTGGAATTGTGAATGTATACAGGAATGAACAGCCTAGTAATGACGCCTCTTGTAGCCGAGCAAGAGAAAATCTTATCTTCTGATGGTTCAAACTCAGCAGATGGTGACTGTGTTGGGGAACAGGGTGAGCATTCATCACGTGATGTCCATGAACAAAAGCAGAATGAGGAATCAGGCATAAGTGCAGAAGTTTCAGGCGATCTGCATGAAACTGCAGGTATAAACCAGTCTTCTCTTCTACATGAGGAAACTAATGGTTTGAGATTTGAAGGTGGTGAGGGTGATGTGAGTATTTCTGCTATGGCTGTCTCCATCCCAAATGTGGAACTGAAAGAGTCCGAATCTGGTCCAATTGATGTGGTGCCAGTTACTGACAGCAAAGATGTGGTATCTAGTCCACTGCCTGATTCCACAACCACTGCCATATCTAAGAATCTGGATAGCTTTGCAGTTCTGCCTGATTCTGAGCCCAATTCAGTAGCCATGTCTGAATTTGCAAATTCGTCTTCTCTTGCTGCATTTCACACTGAAAACAAATCTGTGTCTAAGGTATCTGACAGTGATGGGGCTGCTAGTATGCTCTATTCAGAAACTGAGGTTTCTTCCACATTTCCGAATGTGGACACAGAAACCTCTGTATTTTCAACTGTTTCAGAGTCCAGTTCAATGCATTTACATACCGAGTCACAGAATGCTGAACCGAGATTGGAGGTAGGAGAGAGTTTTGTGGAAAAAGATCCAGCTATTTCTGCTGTTTCTGATAATGCCTTTCCCTGTGATAGTGCGGTGCTAGAGCCCATAATTCCTAAAGATGTTGGCGTTACCCAAAATTCCTCTTTGCCCATTGCTTCCGATGTTCCAGAATCAATAAGGGAGATAAAACAATTTATCCCAAGCAATGAAGCTCCCTTAGCATCTGAAACAATAACAAGTGTAGTTGTTACAGATGGTAGTGAATCTGCCGTAGCACAAACAGTGAGTGAGAGTGGGCTTAGTGAAAAAAATGATGCTCTTGATTTGGCTTTACTTTCTTCAGAATCTGAACATTTCTTTCCATCTGCTGGCATACCTGCACCATCTATTCGTTCTGCAGCCTTACACGTGGCTCCTGGCAAAGTGGTGGTTCCTGCTGTTGTTGATCATGTGCAAGGACAAGCTTTTGCAGCTCTTCAAGCTCTAAAGGTAGTTTCTGCTATTCTTCTGTTATTGCTTATTAAATTACATTGAAGTCATTGTCCTTGCTCATTTCATATGTGTAAAATTATCATATTCTTCCAGCTTTTGCAAATAAATGTGTGCTGAAGTGAACCATCGTAGATCCATCTTAACCCTGGATCTATTAAGCACCAAGAGGGATAAAAAAGAAACAGAGGCACAAATCTCACAGTGCTTAAAAGATCAGCATTAAGATGGATCTATTCTGTTTTTTTGAATTATTATTATAGTTGGTTTTTTTGATTTTTCATTTTTACGTAACAGAACTCAACTTTTATTTCATTTTAATTTATTAGCGTCGCAGACATTAGGTTACACATCTCATCCATACTGGGCTGTAGAGTGCACCTAGCTTCTCATAGTGCAGCTAGTTTTTACAGTGTGATGATCTTTTATAAAGAATGAAATCACAGCCGTGAGTAGCTTTTTCACAGATTTTATATTAATTTTTCATTATTTGGTATCCAAAGATAGCAAGCACAACCTGTTTTGAACATGATCGCTTGTTAGAAGAACAAGAAATGCCGTTACTAGTCCTTTCAGAGGCTTAAGCCTATACTTTCCTTTTAATATTGACTCCTGAATAGGAATATGAAACCCTGTTACCCATTCCTAATTAAAGTATGATTTTTGCACCTTTGCATAATAAGAAATTTGGATACTTGTTCCCAAGGAGAGGAGCTTATCTTTTTCCTCAGCCATTCATCCATCCTTTTGGTGAGCATTCCTACCATCGAAATAATTCATGTCATTCTCAGATCCTGAGATTTACATTTCACATACTTCTAAGACATATGGTGTGCCTCACTAACTATCTCCTATTATCTCATCTTTACCTCAGATTCACTATGAAGTTGCTTATTTTTTGAATTATTATTATGGTTGGTTTTTTTGATTATTCATTTTTACGTAACAGATCTCAACTTTTATTTCATTTTAATTTATTAGTGTCACAGACATTAGGTTACACATCTCATCCATACTGGGCTGTAGAGTGCACCTAGCTTCTCATAGTGCAGCTAGTTTTTACAGCCGTGAGTAGCTTCTTCACAGATTTTATTTTAATTTTTCATTATTTGKTATCCAAAGATAGCAAGCACAACCTGTTGTGAACATGATCGCTTGTTAGAGGAACACGAAATGCCGTTACTAGTCCTTTCAGAAGCTTAAGCCTATACTTTCCTTTTAATATTCACTCCTGAATAGGAATATGAAACCCTATTACCCATTCCTAATGAAAGTTTGATTTATGCACCTTTGCATAATAATAAATTTGGATACTTATTCCCAAGGAGAGTGGAGCTTATCTTTTTCCTCAGCCATTCATCCATCTTTTTGGTGAGCATTCCTACCATCGAAATAATTCATGTCATTCTCAGATCCTGAAATTTACATTTCACATACTTCTAAGACATATGGTGTGCCTCACTAACTATCTCCTATGATCTCATCTTTACCTCAGATTCACTATGAAGTTGCTTATTAATTGATAGCAATGACTGCTTGTCCTTTGCACTTACTGACCTCGATCCACCTTTTCATAATAATAGATTTTGATACTTATTCCCAAGGAGAGTTGAGCTTATCTTTTTTCTCAGCGGCCAGCCATTCATCCATAAATTTGGTGAGCATTCCTACCATCGAAATAATGTTGGTCTCAGATCTTGAGATATGCCTTTCACATACTTCTAATATATATGGCCGTTGGCATGCCTCACCAATCACCACTTATGATTTCATCTTGACCACTATCCTGATTCCCGACATTTATTAGCCTCGATCCACCATGAAGTTGTTTATTAATTGCTAAGTTGAAGTGCTGAAAACATCAGTGACTGGTAATTCCTTTTCTCGAGCATACAGTTGGCCATCTAACTGATTTATTCAAGGAGACTGTGCTTAGCCTCCTTATTTCAACCTCATATATTATATGTCCCATAATGAAATAAACTGACCTTGGATTATGGGGAGCTAGTGAACTATCATGGCAGGATGTAGTATGTACAGTGGCCTGAAGTTTTACTTCATGATCAGATCTATGTAAATTTATTAATTAGTAGGTATAAAAATGATAGGCAAGCTTTGACAGACAACTTGGGATACTGGATAAATTCTTCACAATGTGCACTGCCATCGAGAGATTGCCATTTAAAGGTCTAAAATTTTGTTTGAACCATCTGAAAGGCAACTGACAGTCTTGTGCCATCTCTTAGAATAATGTTGATGTGCTCGTTTCACCATAGACAATGCTACACTATTGTCACCCAACCATAGACATAAAGCCACCCCCGAGCACCTTAACCTTTGACAAAAAGAATGATTCCGGGAAGCCACACCAAAACCAACGGATGACCAAGAGAGCACACCTTCTCCAAGGATAGTGCACAAGAGAAAGTACCGGAAAGACTGAACAAGAGAAAACCGTACAACTGCAGCTGCTGCTGCTCCTCCTCCAAACTTGCACACTATTTTTGGTTTCCTGAGTGAGAGTGAGTGAACAAATGAGCCAAGACGTCCTCTATTTATATTAATCTGTCCAGTGACTTTTCTGGCTGGGCCGACCTGACTTTCTGGTAATTATATTTTCTGTTTATCTTTTTCCTGTGAGGCCGACTTGTCTTCCTGGAGGATAATACCTTAATATTATATATTCTGCTGAGCCGACATGTCTTCTAGGGTTTTCACACATCTGTTTAGGGTTTCTCTTGCTTCCGGAATATTGTATTCTAGTCAAAGGTTACATATGGAGGTTAATACCTCCTACAACTACCATTATATCAACACTCCCTCTAGCTAGGGAGGTATTAATGGTCTCAAACACATCCATCCATCCATCTTCACATGGCATGGGCAAGACTCACATAATCTTGTAGACCATTCTACAGGTAGCATCATCATAGATCAAGTCACGAGTATCATCATCACTATCAACATCATCTGGTAGCAATCTAGCATCAAAACATATCGTCGTACTTGTTCTTGGTATTCTTCTGTCATAAACAATATCACAATATCCATGAGCCTCATTTAGCTATATTGATGATCCATCTCCACCACCATGTGTCTAGCACCTTGGGTCATTCTTGTCCCATGACAAGAATCATGATCTCATCAGAGCCACATTCACCTCATAGTTGATCCTCTCATAGGATCACTTCATGAATGCATTTAGCTCGATGCTATCGGACACGTGTGTTTAGCACCTCGGGTCGTTCTTGTCCCATGACAAGAATTATGACCACATCGGAGCCACAAACACTTCATGGTGATCCTCTCACAGGATCACTCCGTGAATGCATTCAGCTCGATGCTATCGGACACGTGGAATTGCACCTCAAGCACCTCGAGTCTTCAGTTCGTTGAAGACTACGTTGTGGCACATCTACTCCGGATGTAGATGTTCCCTATCTCCCCTGGTCTGCAACCCAGTTCCTGTGGAGATAGAGTCGGCTCGATGCTTATCGGGGCTACCCACCTACTCGTGAGTTAACTACTCACCTACTCGTGAGAGTTTCAAGGTCCGATGCAATTCATACATAGGAGATCTAGCAACACCTCAAATCTTCAATCCGTTGAAGATTACATCTGGGCCTATTCCCACATGATCTGTCTGATCAATCTTGGAATATCGGCACGATGCTGCAATCATCAACACTCCCCCAGGGAAACATTTGCATTCCTGCCAAGCTTGTCCCAGACGAAGGCTTAGTGCAAATGTCAGTGATCTGCTCATCTGTGGATATGTGATGGAGCCTCACTACTCCTTCCTCTGCACCATGTCTCTGATGAAGTCCTGCAAGATCCTTCGAAAAGCCACCCTGCTTCATATCTTGCGTCACTGGCTATAATATATGATCGGGTGCTATAGATATCTTCTTCCCTGCTTGTCTGGAAATCCTACTCGATCCCAAGCTGAAGTAGCACCCTAGGTGCTAGATCTGTCTTCTACACTTCCAATCCAAAAACTGTATATCTCGACAGCCATACTTCATCATTAGAGATCAATCATATCTATCTATACAACATAGGTACATGCATGCTGTGTTGTAACCCAATAATACGGTCATGGCTCAACCATATACTGGCACAAGGTGTTCTCTGCAAAGCAAATGTCTATCCCGTCACACAACTTCCTCAGATGTGTTGTCATAGGTGTGGCCATGGACTTCCTGTCCATCATGCTAAACATCTTCAGTCTCCTCACTGAAGATCTCATCTGGTGCCAAACACGCTTCCAATTCGGTCAAGATCCTTCATCTCAAACTCTGAAATCAACTCCCTCTATCTGAGAGAATCCTCAGAACACGATTCCGTCTGCTACATGCCCCTTTGCATTCTACAAAGTGTCACGAAACTATGTTGGCTTCTTCTTGATCACTGACTCCCTCTTAGATTTATCTCTTATGACTTGCCCGGAACAAGAAACAAGAACAACAAAATCTCCATGGTATTCTCCATGGAAGATATCCTGCCTGGAGTCTAGGATAGTAACCAAGAACATTTCCTAAAGGAGATCAACTTCATTTCGTAAACAATAAGCACTTACATAAGAACAAGAATATCCCCTAGAGAGGAGATCAACAACTGTATCTCTAGTATTAAGGGGCTAGTATAATGAACATAACTTCAATAGATCAAGATGCAACATAAGATCATAATAATGCCATAACAACTCGAGACATATTTTTTTTTAAATAATCAAACCTGGAGTCTTCACTGCTAGGGAGGGTGCGCTTGTTCCTTTGAATGTACTAAATTCATTGCTTTGCTGGATGATATAACTTGAAAAGAATATACAAGTGCATACCTTTGAAATTTGTAGTATCGTTCGGCTTGTCTTCTAATCTGAAACTTGACACCATCTTGACAAGAGGAGGTTAGAAACTGAATAAAAAAGGTTCAATGATTAGAACAATCTAGAAACACTAAAATTTCAACTTTGACCACATAAATCAATTTTGACCAAATGTCAACCTTTGACTTTGACTTTGACCCAAAAACTCAAACTTGACGTTTTTGCTGGCTGAGGGCACCAGAGGGTGCGTTAGGCTAGGGCACACTAGAATACCCCAAAATTAGGTCCAATGCTTTACTGAAAGTGCCCAAGAAATTAGGTTTAGGGTTTGTTGTAGTTGCAAAATCAGAAACCCCAGTTGCAACTGCAATTGGTGCTACAACGAGCTTGACAAGGAACTCTTAATCTACCTTCTAGCGGTTAAACTGTTCTAAAGGTAGTGTAGGCCCATAACCTGTTAGAATAATGTTGATTTGCTCGTTTCACCATAGACAATGCTACAATATTGTCACCCAACCATAGGCATAAAGCCACCCCCGAGCACCTTAACCTTTGACAGAAAGAATGATTTTGGGAAGCTACACCAGAACCATCCGATGACCAAGAGAGCGCAACTTCTCCAAGGGTAGCGCATAAGGGAAAGTACCGGAAAGACTGAAAAAGAGAAAATCGTACAACTGCAACTGCTGCTCCTCCTCCTCCAAACTTACGCACTGTTTCTGGTTTCCTGAGTGAGAGTGAGTGAACAAATGAGCCAAGACATCCTCTATTTATATTAGTTTGTCTAGTGACTTTTCTTGGCTGGGTCAACCTGACTTTTTGGTAATTATATTTTTTGTTTATCTTTTTCCTGTGAGGCTGACTTGTCTTCCTGGAGGATAATACCTTAATATTATATATTTTGTTGAGTCGACATGTCTTCTAGGGTTTTCACACATCTGTTTAGGGTTTCTCTTGCTTTTAGAATATTGTATTCTAGTCAAATGTTACATATGGAGGTTAATACTTCCCGCAGCTACCATAATATCAACACCATCTTCATTAGAAACTAAAATCATTGGGTTCTCCATACGACATTATTTGTCTAGTTATGAACAACTTATTGAATTTTCCTCTCAAGCAGTTAACCAGATTAATGTTCTTTTACTTTTAAACAATTAGCACAATAATTGCATATAAAGGATCACTGAAAGAATAACATCCATAACATACACAAGATTTACCATGGGAAAACCCTCTAGGGGAAAAACCCAACAAACTTCTTCAATATAGATTCAACAACCAAGAACAATGCCTTTCTCCAAGAGAGAACTAAAAAAGTAGAAGATTCTTCTCAAACCCTTGACTAGGGAAGAGTAGTGCACCACATAACCAAGATAAACTCTAAAGATAGACCAAGATCCTCCACAAGATCACTTCCTAGTTGCAGTAGCATCTCCCTCTAAGACTTCCACACTTTTCTTCTTGACTAGAGAACTTGTGTTGTGTGTTCTACAAATGAGGCGCTAGCCTCTCTTATAAATAACAGTTGGCCAACCTAAAATTAGGTCTAGGTTGACCTGACACTTTATCTTTCTATTTTACATTTTACTTGTCAAGGCACAATAGGGACGACTTAACAAATAATATTCTTTAGGATTTTGTCTTGGTCAAATACAGCATGAATATAATAAGAATATCTTCCGAAGCTACTCAAACTTCAACACTCCCTCTTAGCAAGGGAGGTATTCTTTTCGTCACGATCATCGTCACTACTTCTACCCTTCTGCACACTTGGTCATTGTCTTGTTGTCAATCACAGATCTATATGTCATAGGAAGTTCTACACTTTCACTGGAGTAGCGTACTAACCTTTGTTGGAGTAGCTTACCAACCTACGCTGGGGTAATATACCAGCCTGCGTTGGAGTAGCATACCAACCTGCGCTGGGGTAACATACCAGCCTGCGTTGGAGTAGCATACTAACTTGCGCTGAGGTAACATACAAGCCTGCATTGGAGTAGCATACCAACTTGCGTTGGGTTAACATACCCGCCTGCATTGGAGTAGCATACCAACCTGTGTTGGGGTAACATACTAGCCTGCTTTGGAGTAGCATACCAACCTGCGCTGGGATAATATACCAGCCTCCATTGGAGTAGCATACCAACCTGCGTCAGGGTAGCTCCCACTACTGGGGAACACATCACTTCCCGCTACTGGGGAACACATCACTTCCCGCTACTAGGGAACACATCAGTCCCTCTCATGAGGGAAAATCCTTTTGGACCACACTAAGCTTGTCTCTGAAGTATTCAAACTTCACTCTCGACAAAGGCTTAGTCAACATGTCTGCTACCTGCTTGTCGGTAGGAACACACTGGAGCTTTACTGCTCCCTTTTGTACCATCTCTCGGATATAATGGTACTTGATCTCGATATGCTTGGACCTGTCATGGCACACTGGGTTCTTTGACAACTTGTCACAAAAGATACAAGTCGCCTCCAACTTGAGATCAAACAATCCTGTAATCAACTTCCGAAGCCACACTGCTTCGCCACAAGCTGAACACGTTGCTACATACTCTGCCTCTGTAGAACTGAGCGCCACACAAGTCTACTTCCTACTGAGCCACGAGGTCATAGCTGATCCCAAACTGAAGCAACATCCGGATGTACGCTTTCGGTCTCTGACACTGCCTACCCATTCTGAATCTGTGTAGTCCTGCAATCTTATCTCACGATCCGAGATATATCTGAGTCCATGATCAATTGTACCCTTTAGGTACCTCATCACATGTTTTGCTTCAATCAGGGGAACATGTCTAAGCTCAACCATGTACTGACTCAATGTGTTCATCGCAAAACATATATCTAGCCTCGTGTTCGTCAAGTACATTAACGAACCAATCATCTGCCTGTATATGGTGGCATACACTGTCTTTGAAGTTGTATCACACAATAATTTCAAGTTCGCCACCATCTATTAAGAACCAAATATCATTATAGCATAGAAAAACCTTAGAATAAGTACTCAACGCCTTGAAAAAGAGAGAATTTTAGATAATAAGCCTCTTCGAGGGGGCAACCTCCTTTTACACCACATAAATGTTAAAGTACAAGAGTCCAAATGAAAATGTCCCCTTGGTATATATAGGAGACTAGGAGGTACAATTACAACTAATGGACCCAAGCCGACATAAATAAAATAACATTACTAATGGTAATATTCCCCAATTAAGGGGTAATATGCCACTATTTAGGGCTTAACATGCCCCTCCCCTTCAGACAAGTGTTGTCCGCAACGCTTGAGTAATTCTGGATGCTTCTGTATAAAAGACTCATCTTCCCAAGTGGAATCTTCAGCAGGAAATTTCCTCCACTTAATGAGATGCTCTGAAATGGATCTATTCCTCAGCTGGCGAATTCTTGTGTCAGTGATGGCTTCAGGCTCCAATATGATTTTTCCTTACTCGTCAAGTTTTGCCAATATAGTTTGAACTGGGATCTTGTCACCTATAACCTTCTTTAAGCATGAAACATGGAAAATTGGGTGTACTTGTGAGGA
>SNQJ01S0194488.1:4232-17634 GCA_010110895.2 Picea sitchensis | reverse complement strand
ATGGAAAAAAAAAAAAAAAAATCCTCTATTTTTCGACAGTATGGCCAATTTTGTCCATAACGTCGCAAATAGAACGTCAAAATTTTTACAATATGTACTAGTGGCAATATAAATTACATAGTATAACAATAATTGAGGTGGTTCCAATTTTTTCTGCTACATTGGAAAAACAATATTTGATGGAACAACAACTTGAGGATGAAGTAATAAAACTCAGGGGTCAATTGGATGAAGCTCGATCCCGACTGAAATCATAAAAGGAATAAATTGAAAAGAATAAACAAGACAATTCTAAGAAGTATAAGAATAATGCAGAGATGTTGAAAAACCTAGCATAATATAAAAGGAAATTGCAAGAGACATTGAAAAATTGTGCAAAGAAAATTAAAGATCTAGAGAAACAATTACAACATGTGCTTGTTGCAACTCCAGAACAATCAAAAGCCTCTACAACAACAAAGAGAGGTTCTGCATATTTTTTTTCATCTCAAGAGTAGGGATCGCATAAGCGTCCCAGGCATCCTAGGGTAGTTACATAATACCATTGGTTTATATATCGTGTAGTCTATGTAAATACATTTAAACATGCAATATTTATCATTATTTTGGTAGTTTATTGACAATTCTATTTTATTTTATGCGGTTAATGACATGTATGAGTGTGTATAGTTATTGAAATGTATGAGTGAGTATAGTTACATATCAAGTCTTGTGATACTTTAAAAGTTAATTGAGATTGAGTTATACACATATACACCACCATTCTCATCATGTTTGCAAGATGTTTGAGTAAATCATAAGTAGTTTCCTATACTTGACATGAACTAATATAACAATGGTAATTGCATAGATTAATATTTTTTGTTAGGAATATGAAACCTATATGTATCAAGTATGAATATGTCTTGTAAAACAATAATTATTCGTGCAAAATTACAATACATACACAAGCTACAATTGCAACATTTTCTCAATTTCCTCCACAATGGTAATTTTCATACCATGACCATTCATAATCCAAGATATGGATAAAATATATATAACTAGCACTTAGCACATGCAATATATATAAATTCAAAAGATTACATATTTATATACATACATAGTATTAAACCCTAATATGCAAACAATCTTGCACAAATACCCTACTCGGCATGTTCATATACAACAATAATCCACAACCACAATATTTCACTTGTGGAATCATTAATCTATTATCTATCACTATAAATATTTTCAAAGTTGTATATGTAACAATACATACTAGTTCATGCATGTAACCCCAAACCAAATGTTATATTTCACCCTACACCAAATTCTAGGGACACAACAACATATATACAACCTGCATTTTTCCATAATAGGGTGTGCATTTTCCTTAATGCCTTGTTTTCATGCAATTTCATAAAGACAGTGTGCATAATGTGCATAATTCATATAAAGATGTAATTTTACCCTAAAATTATGATTTAAGGAAGATATAATGCAAATCCTACCACAAAAATTGTAATTTTCACTCCAGGGTATGTTCAAACTTCATATACAACAACAATCCACAACCACAATATTTCACTTGTGGAATCATTAATCTATCATCTGTCACTATAAAACATTTCAGAATTTCATATGTAACAATACATATTAGTTTATGCATGAAACCCCAATCCAAAATATATATTTCACCCTACACCAAATTCTCGGGACACAACAACATATGTACAACCCGCCTTTTTCCCTAACAGGGCCTGCACTTTCTTGAATGCCATGTTTCATGAAATTTCATAAGGTAAACGTTCATAATTAATTTAAAGATATAAATTGTCCTTAACATTATGATTTAAATAAGTTATCAAGCAAATCCTAAAACAAGGGTTTAATTTTTCACTCTAGGGCATGCATTTTACAACATGCCTTGTTTTCAAGTAGAAGACACATAATTTCCATTTTTGAGCATGCATTTTATTTTTAAGGAATACATATATCATATTAAGGAATGATTTACTCAATGTCTTATACATACATCATCTCATCATACAAAATTCACCATTGGTCGTGCATTTCCCTTAAGTTGGCACACATTTTAAGAAGGCCAATTCAAACAATTTGCCCTCTTTGTCCTAAAAGACAATTTTTTGACTTTTTGCACAACAAGGCTTTTAATTTTCCAATTGCACAAACAAAGGTATAGACAATTGTACAAAGTTTCTACAATCTTGTAGCTTGTAATATTTCCTATAATATTGACCTATTCATTCTACAAGACAATTTTTGGTATAGACAGATGTACAACTTTTCTACAACCCTATAGCTTGAAATATTTCTTATAATATTGACGTATTCATTCTATATTTCATCAAAAGGTCATGAATATTTTTGCATAGAAATCATCTTTTTTGGAGTGTAAATGCACTCCTAATTGTACAAACATGTAAAACTATTGCAATAATCAAGTTACAACTTAAATATTAAATCATGGACGCTTATCCAACTTTCGGCATGTACTTCCCTATAGCCAACTTTAACAAATTGGCCCTTCAGGTTTTCAAGGAAATTGTTAACCTTTGTGAACATCAGCGAGGTGTTTTTCTGAAACTTCTAATATAAGGCTATATGCAAGTGTAAAATCAAAAATTACACCTTATTCAAGTTGTACCACTCAATTTGGGTCAACATTGAGACTAGGGCGTGCATTTTACTCTAATGCAATTTTGACTTTAGATTTACATGTAATCCCAAATCTAGGTGCATGAAAGCAATTGATATTGTTCTTAAATTGGACTTTAGATGACATGGGTAAAATTTTCATATAAAGGACTCCATATTAAAACTTATAAAACAATTTTTGGACCTATAGAGAAGCTTGGGCGTGCATTTTCATTTGGTCACTTGGTATGGTTGCGACCTTCCAAATTACAAGGAAAAATTTGTCTCTTATGCACAACAACCCTTTTTAAACTTGCAATTGCAAAATTAACAACATGAATAGGTATTTTATAATAAACCACACCCCCAAAACCTTTCACAACTAAAATCTAAGGTATAATAAAACCTTGGCTTATGTTTTACAAACATGTTGGGCATTTTTAGTGTTTTACTAGGTATCTATTGCCTATTTTTTTCACAACAGAGTCTTTTGTGACTGAAAATGCAAAACGGAGTATACAAACTTACTGACTTAACAAATCGTTTACAATTTGAACCACTCACATTGAATGAATTTTAAGACCCGGGCATGCATTTTAGTGTAGTTTGGCATGCATTTTGCACCAAAGAAAAATTTACACCAATGCAAAATTTGCCCTCTTTGTCCTAAAAGACAATTTTTGGTCTTTTTGCATGGAAGACAGACCTGTTGGGAAGCCTTTAGTTCCTAAAAAAAAAATTGACTTTTACATACTTTGCTAGTGGTTGAAACAATGACACTTACAAATAATAAAAATATTTTTGCTAACCTATAAAAGGATATTATGAATAAGTGCCACTCTTGAATCCATTCCTCTTTTGAAAGATCAATTATGACAACTAACAATTTCATGAGTTTAGAAGCAAGAAATTTTCAACTCATAGAAGAGTATTAAGACACTAAAAATTGTGTAAACTTTGTGGGATTAAAAAATATTAAGAGCATATTTTTAAGTGGACCACCTTGGTAGATTGAGAAAAATTCAAGGACATATTTTTAAGCGACCAATTTATTTTAAAACGGTGATTGACTTGAAAAGCAGTGATCTAATTTAACAAAATTTGTAGACAATAAAATTATTGATCTATGAAAATAAGGAAATGGGGAAGAATGATCACCAATGGCCTTTGATAACTCGTTGATTTATGAAGATAAGAATTGGAAGCAACCATCAACTGAAGGAATTTGATAATGCATTTGAAGGGAGATGGATAGAAAAACCTACAAACCACATATATGCAAGACTTTTCCTAAGACAAACAGAGGATTTTGGGGGAAAACGGCTTTGAAAAAAACAGATTTCTTTTGAAACATATAATTTTTAAATTTGTCTACATTTATATCAATCTCCTTTTAAATAGCACACATCATATGCACTGGATAATTCAATTTAAAAGTAACAAAAAAAATGGTATCATTTTTGGATGTCACATCTGCAATTATATTGCATAATTTACAAAACAATTTAAAGAATGAAATTTTACTATGTTAAAAATGTTGAAAATTACAATTTTATAGTTTGCAAAACAATTCAAAGAAAGAAAGTAAAAGTTTACAACTATAAACTAAAATTATATCTATTCTAAGCGAGATAAAATTGAAAGCTATAAAGTCTTAATGAGTCCTTCTGTTGTTAACATGCAATTGGGTCTCTATGCCTTAGAAAAATCTTCATCAAATAACAAGCATGGACTTACCAATTTTGTGTTCAATCAACTTAACGTATATTTATTTAGAACAAAACTAAACATTCAATCAACTTAAATCATTAGGCAGAATATGAGAAATTCCACATCCCGGCTAGGGATCAACCCATATTTGGACACGATTACATTTTCCCACTCTCCAAGTTAAACCATCACCAAACACTTGGAAAAGTTTACACCAACGCAAAATTTGCCCTCTTTGTCCTAAAAGACAATTTTGGGTCATTTTGCATGGAAGACAGACTTGTTGGGAAGCCTTTGGTTTCTAAAAAAAAAACTAATTTCTATATACTTTGCTAGTGGTTGAAACAATGACACTTACAAATAATAAAAATATTTTTGCTAACCTATAAAAGGATATTATGAATAAGTACCACTCTAGAATCCATTCCTCTTTCGAAAGATTAATTATGACAACTAACAATTTCATGAGTTTAGAAGAAAGAAATTTTTAACTCATAGAAGAGTATTAAGACACTGAAAATTGTGTAAACTTTGTGGGATTAAAGAATATTAAGAGCATATTTTTAAGTGGACCACCTTGGTAGATTGAGCAAAAGTCAAGGACATATTTTTAAGCGACCAACTTATTTTAAAAAAACAATTGATTTGAAAAACAATGATCTAATTTAACAAAATTTGCAGACAATAAAATTATTGATCTATGAAAATAAAGAAATGGGAAAAAACGATCACCAATGGCCTTTGATAACTCGTTGATTTATGAAGATAAGAATTGGGAGCAACCATCGGTTGAAGGCATTTGATAAATCATTTGAAGGGAGATGGATAGGAAAACCTACAGACCACATATATGCAAGCCTTTTCCTAAGACAAACAGAGGATTTTGGGGAAAAACGGCTTGAAAAAAACAGATTTCTTTTGAAACATATAATTTTTAAATTCGTCTACATTTAGATCAATCTCCTTTTAAATATCACACAGCATATGCACTGGATAATTCAATTTAAAAGTAATAAAAAATTTGGGATCATTTTTGGATGTCACATCTGCAATTATATTGCATAATTTACAAACAATTTAAAGAATGAAATTTAACTATGTTAGAAATGTTGAAAATTACAATTTTATAGTTTGCCAAAGAATTCAAAGAAAGAAAGTAAAAGTTTACAACTATAAACTAAAATTATATCTATTCTAAGTGAGATAAAATTGCAAGCTATAAAGTCTTAATGAGTCCTTTTGTTGTTAGCATGTAATTGGGTCTCCGTGCCTTAGAAAAATCTTCATCGAATAACAAGCCTGGACTTACCAGTTTTGTGTTCAATCAACTTAACGTATATTTATTTAGAACAAAACTAAACATTCAATCAACTTAAATCATTAGGACGAATATGAGAAATTCCACATCCCGGCTGTGGATCAACCCATATTTGGACATGATTACCTTTTCCCACTCTCCAAGTTAAACCATCACCAACCACTAGGAAGGAGGAGATAACAACCTTCCAAATAATGGAGCAATTTGGATGGGATTTTACTGGTTTCCGGATCCAAACTTCTAAAGAATCTGGGAGAATATATTTGTGCTCCACCACTGAGGTCCAAAGGCTAGAAGACGAAATAAGTGTCCATCCAAATTTTGTTTCCAAGGCTTTTGAAAACATGAAAATATTTTTCAGGCCCAAACCACCCAAGGCTTTCCGGCGAGAAAGACGATCCCACTTAGCCCAAGGGGGAGTTTGGTGATCCTGAGGTCTGGAACATATAAAACAAAAACAAATTCGCCTGGCCTTATCCAGTATCTGTTTAGGAATCCAAGACAGGGACATCTAGTAGACAGGGATAGCTTCCAAAACAGATTTGGCCAAGATAAGTCTTCCCTCCCTTGGCAACCACCTAAAAATCCATCATTTTAGTCATTTTTCTAACTTTTCCAGAAACCAACGACATTCAACCTTTCGATAGTCATTTGGTTTTAGCTGGAACCCCAAGTATTTGATTCCTTTCGAAAAACCTAGAGTCAGGAAGGAAAAGAGAGATTGATAGAAATCTACAGCTTCTACCTCCATGCCAGTAAAGGAAATGGTAGATTTATGAGCATTGATTATCATCCCAGTGGTCGTCCGGAACAAATTGATGATCTTTGCAAGTTTTTCCGCATCTCCATTTCACTCGCTACTAAAGATTATCACATCATCTACGAAGATCAAATGAGTAATTACGTGGCCAAGGGAAACTGATATGCCTTGAAATTCCCCCGAGCTAATTCCATGACCAATAGCACAACTAAGACCCTCCGCCACCAGCAGAAATAATAGAGGAGAAAGAGGGCATCAATGTCTTAGGCCACRCTCGAACTGAAAGAAAGGAGAGGCAACCCCATTAATGAGTATTGCAAAAGATACTGAGGTTATGCATGCCATCACCCATTTGATAAAGGGAACTTCGAACCCCATATGAGTAAGAAGGAGCCTGATGTAGGACAAGTTGACCCGATCATAAGCTTTGGATAAGTCAATTTTCAGGATATCCCCCCGAGATATAGAAGTATTTAAACTATGGAGGCCCTCCTGAGCCACTCCAACCGCTTCATGAATCTGATAAACTTCCAAAAAACCAATTTTTTTTGAGAGATAGTGTCCACGAGAATGGGATTTAACCTTCGAGCAATCATTTTTGCCACAATTTTGTAGAGACAATTGCACAGGGAAATAGGCCTGAAATCATCAAAGGTTTGAGGCTTGTCCGATTTGGCGATGAGAGAAATTAAAGATGAGTGTATAGGTGCATGCAGTCTCCCATTCCTTTTGGATTCTTCGACTACTTTTAGTAGTTCAGCACCAAGGAGCTCAAAGAACCCAAAATAAAATTCAACAGTCCACTTGTCCAAACCAGGACTTTTATCTTTTTGAAAGTTGTGGAGCGTTTCTTTGAGTTCTTCCTCATTAACTTCAGCAAATAGATCTCTATTGTCTTCCTCGTCAACAAATCTGGGAAAGTAAAGAGCCAACCTTATCATGTCTGCAATATTGGCTCTTGATTCGCCTTGAAAAGGTTCTGGAAATGGTTTTTTCCTAGTTGGGCCAAACCCTTGAAAGAAGAGACAGAAGTGCCCCCTGGTCCATAAGCTTCCAGATAGTGTTAGATGCTTTCCTACATTTTGCAAAGGCGTTGAATAATTTAGTGTTTTCCTCCCCTTTATCCAACCAGATGGCCCTACTCTTCAAACGACATTCAACTTCTTGATCATCCAACAACTTCCTTCGATGGGTCTCCAAAGCCTTAAGATATTATTTAGCTTCCATCAAGATAAAACCACCATCAACAGACTGGGAGATACGATCAAGCTATTCCTCAATTTGTCTTAGTTCCCGCTCCTCACTATCCCGCTTTGCAAGAGCCCATGGGATCATCAGCTGGTTTATTCACTTTAGATTAGCCACAAACTGGATATCTGCAGAGATCTCAATCCCTAGATCATAGCCAAACCAGTTCTCCTTCACAATTTTCTGAAATTTGTCATCAGATAACTAGGTTGCATTGAGTTTAAAAGGGTTGGAAGGCTTCTTGGGACCCCCTTCAATTTCAAGCCACACTAGGGAGTGGTCTGATTCACCCCCACTACCAATCCATTGATGGAACTATAAGGGAATATCCAAAAGAGATTCATATAGACCAAAAATTGGTCAAGTCCTTTTTCCACACAGGCTTCGCCCAACCTCATATTCCTCCAGGTGGGAAGCAGCTTGAGTGGAAAAATATAAATGATTCCATTCTCAATAAGGAGGTGAGTGAACAGTTCAGTTTGATGATCTGATCGAGCAATAGGGCCCCAAACTTTAGCTTCCCCCAAGGAGAAGATTAGATCTCCTCCCAAGATAAGATTCTCAACTTTGAGTAGATTATTCTTGAGGAGAGAGTCCCAGAAGGGAACGCACCCAACATACGRCCCATACAAATTTATAACCCTGAATTCCATCCCCACTCCTTTCATCATTAAATCCACCTCCAGACAAGAGTCAAGGGCCCAAGAATTTATTTCTTTCACTAGCCAAGTATTCCATCCAACCGTCAATCCCCCGAAACAACCGTTAACATCAGTTCCTAAGAAATTCCAATATGGCAATAATGAATCCAACATCTGAGTCACAAAAACCTCAATAAACATAATTTCTTGGAGGAGAATAACACTGGGATGATTCAAGACAACTAGTCTCTTTAGGGAGAGTTTCTTCTGGGACATCACCACCCCCCTACAGTTTAAAGAGAGAAACTTCATGGGGGAATGCCCTCAGGGGCATGAGCAGCCCTCAGGGCCCCTAAAATGGAATGTTGTCTGCCAGATGTGATGTCGACTAGGGAACGACTTTGTGCCTTTGAGATATGTGAGATGCACCCTCTACCCTTTTTGGATTTGTGCACATCAGGATTGGAACCAAGAACGGAACCACCCGGCACTGTGGTCATAATGTTTATGTTCTGAAGGTGGAATCGTATGGTTGAATCCTCATAGCCGGTAGAGAAGAGCTCATCAGTATAGTTCGATGATAGGGATCCAGGGAGAGAACCCAAAATGAGGGAGCAAGAGACAATAGGGAGAGTGGAAGAGGTTAAGGGAGGAGTGTGGTCCCATGAGATCAAATATTCAGGGAAAGGGAGGTCCTGAATAGAAGGGGGGGGATCCATCTTTAGAAAATTTAGAGACTAAATTAAACCATTAATAGGAAAATGAATAAATATATGCAAACCCAAAAAGGAGACATGAGGATGAAAAAGGTGTGGCCCAAGAGGAGGGACAACCACGGACACAACAGTTGTCGAGGAATGGACCAGGGCAAGATATCCATTGCTTATGGCGGGCTCCCAAATGATGGATTCCACCTGTTGATTGAAGGGAGGATGACCTAAGGAGCACAAACAATTCGTCGAGGAGGGGATATAGTTGGAGTCATCACTAGCTAGTAGACCATAATGCTTTTTTAACTAATAAGGAGAAATATTTTTTTCACAGTCACGGTAGCAGAGAGGGAAATCTCCATGATGTGTCCATATTCATGGCAACTCCCGCACTGAAAAGGCACCCCCTCATAATCCAATATTTGTGTGTGAGTACAACCCTTGTCTATCATCTTGAACTAGTTTTGCATCATGCCCCTAATGTTGAGGGAAACAACAATATGATCCAAACGCATCTCCCCCATCTCCTTGAAGGACAAATCGGCACCTAGGAATTCCCCCAACATATTACCAATAGCCTGAAAACATTTAAATGACCAGTACAGCAATGGGAAACCAGGAAAACAGACCCAGATAGGAATGGAATCCATTTTTCCATTGCTTGCATTGAAGGAGAGTTCCCACTTCTGCAGCAAAACGAGGGAGGAGTCGATACACCAACCGCTCAACAGAGCTTTTTCAGCCTAGGATGATTAAATAAATTTGATCATAAACCACCCTTTTGATAAATTACTTATCTTCGAAGGAGGATTGTAGGAGGGGCCCCATGTTACATCCACCCAATACGGGAGGGTTTTGAGACTAAAATGTCATCCATAAGCTTTCTCGACAAGGGTTTTGTCTGCCATATCAATTGCTTCAACCATGGTGATATTTTCTCCCAAAACAAGATTTGATGATCTGGATTTTATGAGAAGAACGAAATGAATACATATTATTAAAACATGCTTAACACAGAATAACAGAGATACGGTACAACTAGTTTTCTATTCAATAAGGAAATAAGCTGAAACTATAAAATGCAGCGGAAAACAAGCTTGCTAGAATGGTGGTGGCTTATCTCTGAGAAGAGATGTGACGATTGCGCTCATTCGCAAGAAGATGATTACAATGAGGCTCCGAAGGCCTTTTTACACTAAACAAGAATTTCAAAAACCCTAGACATCCAAAAACCTAACCCTAAGAGATGAAGCGCCAAAAGTCATGTGGGCCCTGTTTGGGTAAGTTAGTACATCAACTTCCCGAGGTCATAATTTTTGCATACGATCTTCATTTTAGGTGCATGATAGCCCGTTGGAAAGTTCTAACTGAGAAGAACGATTTTTGAATGGCCGAAGTCAATGCCTTTGGCAATCATCTAGGCCCCAAATCCCCAAAATACGTCGTTTAGGGCCTCAAAACGGCCCCAGAAGTTTGGAACCCGAAAAAATGCCAAGGTGGAAAATTATTTTTCGAGCTAGTGGAATAGGTGGGTCACCACCGATATCCAATTGGATCAATCCTCCCTCCTTAGGAAGCAATGGTATCCATTGCATTGAGTTCCCCCACCAGATGAGGAAATTTCTACTGAATTTGACCCCGGGGGAGCCACTTGTCTTGGTGCAGGAGCTGCCTTGCTTTGACAACTCGATAAAGTTGGATTCTTTGTTGTCGAGTGCCCTTGCTCTGTGTGTCCACAAACATATCATTGGATTCATGTTGCATGCTATCACGGTTGAGCTATGTTGGTTTCAATTGCTCTGCTATCTCTGAAGTGTCCAATAATGGTGGGAAATATGGTCGAAGGAGAGCCACGTTGAAGACTAGGTGTGGGCCAAGGAAAGGGGGAATGTTGACCTCAAAATAATTGTCACCCATGGCCTTGGTGATGGTGTACAGCCCATAACGGAATAGGCGTATCTTCCGATGGTCCCATGTAAGGCATTCTTTATGCAAGTGCAATCAAACTTTATCACCCATCTGAAACTTATGTGGCACCCGATGTTGATCATGGTGTTGCTTGTACTTGGCATTAGACTTATGTAAAATATCTTGAACCTGTTGGCGGATGTGTTGGATCTACTCAATGAACCGGGTGGCTTTGTCAAATTATGGTGGAGTAGGGGATGATTCGGTCGAGGTCATCGCTAGGGGTAGTTTAACATCCATGGGGCCCAATGGTTGGAATCCCAACCCCACCTGAAAGGGGTTGTGTCCAGTTGAGCTATGCAGGGCTCGGTTGTAGCTATGTTTGACATAGGGAATAATATCATCCCATGTGCAAGGGTGTTTTGAATTGTACATGTGCAGGATATGTACGATCATTCGATTAACAACCTCAGTTTGGCCATCTGTCTGGGTGTGGAAGGAAATGGATTTGGTGAGCTTGGTATCCAGCAGTGACCATAGGCTCGACCAAAATGTGTTGAGGAATTGATTATCACGGTCTGAGATAATGGTTTGTGGGATCCCAAAATGTACCCATACTTGTTCAAAGAAGATCTTGGAAGTGGCTTTTGTTGTGATGTTCTTCTTGCAGGTGGCTAGAATCGCCATCTTGGAAAAGCAATCAGCAACCACAAAAATAGAGTCATTTCCCCTCTTAGTGGACGGGAATCCCGACATGTAGTCCACTTAGATGGATTCCCACTTAGTGGTCAGTTTTTCAATAGCGCAAGCGATGCAGGACCTGATATACTTGTTGACATCATGTTGAAGTTTAGGCCAGTAGAAATGTTTATGCAGCACTGCCATTGTATTTTTGACGCCAAAGTGTCCTGCCATCCAACTGTAGTGATATTCCCAAATCAGCTTTGCGCGCTCGCTTGATGGAACGCAGAAATGTCTCAGACAGCACAACAGCCCGTCTTGAAGATGGAAATTAGCGACCATTGAGTTGGTTCTCATTATTTGGTAGGTGGTGGATAAGTTAGGGTCTGTCTCGTAGAGGTGGAGCAATCCGGAGGTCTCGTGGACTCAAGAGTCTATCATCGTGGTGAGTGTCGAGACTGGAGGTCGGCTGAGGCAATCAGTGACTTGGTTGGTACTTCTTGTTTATACTTGATGTTGAGGTGGAACTGTTGTAAGTATGTGGACCAATTCTGATGGCGGTCATTTTTCAATTTGCCTTGGGTCTACATGAACTGTAGTGGCTTGTGATCAGTGTGGATGATTGTCTCCTTCCCAAGAATGTAATGTCTCCATTGGCAGAAAGCTTGCACAATGGAGTACATTTATTTTCCGTAAGTAGGGTACTTGTGGACATCATATGATAGTGTCTCACTATGATATGCCACAGGGTGGCCATGTTGAGTGAGAACGGTGCCCACAGCATAGTCTGAAGCATCTGTCTCGATCTCAAAGGGATGTTGCATGTCCGGTAATGAAAGTACAAGAGATGAGCACAAACGCTTCTTCAAGTTAGCGAAGGCTTGTTGTTGGGACAGGCCCCACATAAAATTTTCCTTACTGCCACCCCTGGTTATTTGGCTGAGGGCCCATGCGATATGAGATAATCCCAACATGAACCTGCGATAGAAATTGGCGAGGCACAAGAAGCTCCGAAGTTTAGTGAGTGTGGTTGGGGCCGGCCAGTCACGGATGACCTGGATCTTGGTTGGAGCCACATGCACACCATTTTGATCAATGATGTAGCCTAATTAATGGACCTTGTCCATGTCGAAGGAGAATTTTTCCAAGTTTGCATATAGTTTGTGTTGTCGTAGGGTGTGCAGAACCTGTTGAATATGTTGCAAGTTCTCCTCCCAAGTCTTGTTGTAGATGTGGATGTCATCCAAATACACCACTACAAAATTATTGGTGAAAGGTCGTAGGATATCGTCCATCATTCTCATAAAAGTTGTTGGAGTATTTTTCAAACCAAAGGGTATGACCAGTCATTCAAAAATATCTTCTTTTGACTTGAAGGTGGTCTTCCATACATCTATCTGTTCTATTGGGACCTACTAGTAACCAGACTTCAAATCAATCTTACTAAAGTATTTGGCCCCCGTGAGTTGGTGCGCAAGGTATGGAAGATATTTGCGAACTCTGACACTGCTTGGTCTCTTTCTTGTCGCAATGTGGTCCATTTGGTATAAAAGCCATCATAACTTTCGACAAGGTAGTATTGTTCCTTAATAGCATCCTTGAAGGATTCCCAGGTGCCCGCGACTGTAAATAATGAGGGTTCCTTTGTTTCATTTTTCTCACAGAAATTTTCCCACCAATCTTTGACATGGGGAACGACTTTGAGGAGCACAAAAGTAATATTTTCTCTATTCGAAAATTTATGGACAGAAAAATACCCTTCTAGTAGATTCAACCACTTGTC
>SNQJ01S0194487.1:0-17634 GCA_010110895.2 Picea sitchensis | reverse complement strand
AAATGAAAATGTCTCCTTGGTATATATAGGAGACTAGGAGGTATAATTACAACTAATGGCCTAAAGCCGACATAAATAAAATAACATTACTAATATAATATGCCCCAATTAAGGGGCAATGAGCCAATATTAGGGCTTAACATAGTAAGAAAATGAAATACTTGGATAAGTTAAAATAGAGTTTTAACTACTCAAGGGAAAAATATAAGGTGTTACATACAACCACCCTTCGAGAAACTTTGTATGGAAGTCATAGTCAAGTAAAACATGCAGGGTAATCTTGATGCATGGTCTTTGCATCCTCCTAGGTAGTAGATCCAGGATGGTATTTGCCCCATTGGAGATTAGCTTGGTCCACCATGTTGTGCATGAGCTATCAAAATGTATGGTCCAATATATGTGATGATTTTACCCTATAGGTTCCCTCATCTAAAACTTGCAATTATCCACATTGAAGTATATGAGATTCATCAACTGCATAATATCATAACACTGATACATGAAAAATATTATGAGTTTTATGCTAGAAGGATGGTAGTGTGATATGGAAGGAAATTGGTCGAAGTATTTTCATAATTTCAAATGGCCCTATAAATCAAGGTGACAACTCTACCCATTTCCAAAGCATTTGGTACTCTCACTTAGCTTGGTACATATAAAATCTTGATCTCTAACATGATAGTTTTGGTATATATGATGGGAATCAACATAATTGTTATGTCAATATTGTTCTTTCTTTAATCGTTATCTAATTTGGATTAACTTCTCTTACATTTCCTATATCAACTATGGTTGTACTATCACTCAATCTTCCAACCAGTCCCAACTCAATTGTGTTCCATACAGGAACTCATAAGGAAGCATCTCAATAGAGCTATGATAGTTACTATTTTGAGTAAATCATTCCAAAGTAAAATTCCCAATGGTTCTATTGATCCATGACATACATCCTAAGCATGCATTTCATCACTTGATTAACACTCTCCATTTTCCCATTAGTTTTAAGATGATAAGTGATGCTCATATTCAACTAGGTCCCAAGTTTTGATTGCAAGCTTATTTAAAACTTGGACATAAACTGAGAGTCTATATCCAAGATTATATTATTAGGAAATCCAAAAACATGAATGATGTCACTAATAAACATATGCACACATGAATCACATCGTAAGTTTCCCTGACTAGAATAAATTGAGCACTCTTGGTTGGTTTATCAACTAAGAATAAAATGACATTATTCCTTTGAAACATTAGTGATAAGACCACCATGAAATCAATGGAAATTACTTCCCATTTTGACTTTGGGATGTCATGATGTTGCAAAATTTTAGTTGGGTGGTGGTGTTTGACTTTCACCTACTAACATTCTAGGCATCTAGCAATGAATTGGACCACATCATTCTTCAAGCCTATTATCACACAATATTGCACCCTAGTGCAAAGTCTTCACAAGGTACAAAGATGAGTAGAACATGGAAGTGTTGTCACTGTCACCTAGACAACAACTTCCCTCGTTTTAGTGAAGGGTGAATCCAACACAAGGGAGACTTCCCTAGTTGCCTCTAGGGTTCCTAAGGCAATAGGATATCAAGTCTAAGGTTACCTATGGAGCTACCCAATTTACCACCAATAAGATATAATAGACAAGTATGGATTAGGTGGTTACTCAAGGTAAATTCCATATTTGAGTTTAATTCACTTTTGTGTTGTTTAGAGGGTTTATCAAGTCTTTGTTTAATGCAAAATTATCCCCAAACAATGCAAATCTGGAAAATACTAATGATAGTTGTAAGCATTCCAATAACAATAGTAAACAAGTTACAAAAAAAAAATATTTAATCCCTTTTAATAGGTTATTAACAAGTAAAAACCGGCGCTAAAATAATGGATAGATCTAGGCTTTATTCAACTAATAAAGTCTAAAAATTAAGAGGCATATAAAAACCAATTAAAACAAGACATTTAGCCCTAATTATGAACCAATATAAATCGATAAGGATATTTTGGGATATAAAATGATTTTTAAGTTAAACATATGCACAAAAATAAAGATGTCTAGGGTTTATGGCAGCTGGAAAATGTATACAAGTTGTTATAAAACCCTAGATTTACCCTAGAACAAAAATAAAATTTGAAACTTTGGATTTAGGACTGACTAAATGGGAGAATACTAATGCATATTGTTGGTTTTGGGCATATGGGGTCAACTAAGGACTCCCTTGAGAAAGTGTAAGTATAACAAGGGTGATAGTTAGGGTTGTCCACTAGGCTATTTTGGGTTATAAAAGGATTTTTAGGTTAAACACATGCACAAGAATCGAGACATCTAGGGTTTATGGTGGCTGGAAAATTTATACAAGTTGTTATAAAACCCTAATTTTACCATAGAACAAAAATAAAATTTGAAAATTTGGATTTAGGATTTACTAGATGGGAGAAGACTAGTGCGTACAGGTTTTGTTTTGCATATGGGGTCAACTAAGGACTCCCTTGAGAAAGCGTAAGTAGAACTAGGGTGATAGTTAAGGTTGTCCACTACAAACCCTAGCAAATCTACCTAGTTCCTTACAAGTTCTAATATAGTTCAAGGGAAGATACTCCACTAGTAATATTCCAAGATTTTTTACGAAGGGATTTGTTCAAGAAAAACATAAAGAGAGTGAACCACCACCCCTGGAGAAGTACAAATACACTTACAATAATTCATAAAAAACATCCATAAGATTAACTGAGAAAACTTACTCAAGAAAGTGATTCATCCACAAAACCCTAACCAAGAGCATCCATGAAATTTGTAAAGCAATATACAAGACACCATCCTCAAGAAGTCACTCTAGTTAGTTATATGTTGCAAATATAGAGAAGAAGAAGTAGAAAAGTAATGTTCTCCACAAGTTCTAGTAATGAGTTAAAAATGTGAGGTGCTTCGCTTTTTATATGAAGAGATATAGCAATCCTCTCAATATAAAAATAATATTCTCTTAGATTTTAGCCTAAGAAAATATAAATTACCATTATCTCTTTACAAAACCTAGAGATATGGTAAAAAATACATAAACTATGAGGTGGTCATGCCACCTATACAACAATACCCATGATACAAGAGAATGAGTAAAAATACCTCAAATATGCTCCCCAAATCAAGTAAACTCTCCTCAAGTGCCAAGTCATCTTCATCAACATGTAGAATGATCTCCTCAAAAGCCTCAATGACCTCCTCCAAAGGTGTCCCACAAGTGGTCACAAATTCATAATAATATTCTCACGATATATTTTAAAACCACCATAAATATGCCAATTTTTTCCAGTTGAATTTTTATTATGACCACATTTTGAAATTCTCGTGGCCATTTTTCATCTAACGATGTTGGTCTTGTTGATCTGGATTTTATGAGCAGAACGAAATGAATACAGATTATTAATAGGTGCTTAATACAAAATAACAGAGATACAATAAAACTGGTTTTCTATTCAATAACGAAATAAGCTGAAACTGTAAAATGCAGCAGAAACAAGCTTGTTGGAATGGTGGTGGCTTATCTCTGAGAAGAGATGTGACGACAGTGTGCATTCGCAAGAAGAAGGTTACAATGAGGCTCTAAAGGCATTTTTAAAATAAGCAATAATTCTAAAAACCCTAGACATCCAAAAACCTAACCCTAGGAGATGAAGCGCCAAAAGTCATGTGGGCCCCGTTTGGGTAAGTTAGTACATCAACTTCCCGGGGTCGTAACTTTTGCATGCGATCTTCGTTTTAGGCATGTGATAGCCTGTTGGAAAGGTATTGTCGAGGAGATTCATTTTGGGGGATCAATTATTCCTTTGGATATCATTAAGGAGCTTGATCCAGAAAAACCTTCATTTAGGCCCTCAAAATGGCCCCGGAAGTTAAAACTGCTAAAAATAGTAAATTCTCAAAATTGTCAGAAAATTGTTTTGATCCAGTTGGAAAAGGTGGGTGGCCACCGATATCCATATGGATCAAATAGGGTGGGTGTGATAAGTCACATCCCATAGTTATTGAGAGTTGGGGCTGAGTAAAATCATCTTGGGGAAAAGAGTGATTCAAGCAAGCAGGGAAAATAAGGAAATTCTTATGGGAAGAGAGGTTGTTTTATGCATGGGAATGAGAGAACAACAAGGGGAGAAGAGTGTTGGATCTTGGAGGAAAGGATAGTGTACATGATAGTAGCTAATTTGTAGCTATGGAAGGAATGAAGAAGCAGTTTTTTAGTCATGTAGAGTGAACTCCCCATGTTAGAATTTTTCCCTAGAGCAATAAGCTTGTTGTTGGGCATTTTTTCTAGCATTTGACATACCTGTAGTTTTCGGTAGAGAGATTCCTAGCAAACATGTATTGGAATCCCTAGAAGGGAAGTGGGAAGCCTGAGGGACTGTATGAAGTGAAGGGGGATTACATTCCTTTGGCTAGGAAGGATGAGAGGAAGAGAGTTGGAGGAATTGGGATAGTTGTAGGAAAACAATTAGTTGGTTGTGGGAATATTGAGTTGTGAGTGGACAATGGAGAGACACCCTCTTTTGTGGATTCCTATCCCTATCTTGTGAGTGACTTGTTGTTGATATTTGGAGAAGAAAATCTATGTTTGGGTGGAACATCCATCATCTGCAGTTGGTTGTGTAATTTTTACTAAAAGATAAGTGTTTTATGTTGTGTATTAGTTACATTGATGGTTTATTTTGTTGTGCATTAAATCTATGCTTGAAACAAATTGTACAATGTTGTAATTTAGTATATTAGTTGCATTCATGTTTCTTTTGGATATGTTATAGATGCATTTACTTAATGGTATCAGAAATTTTTAAATCCTTACAAGTTTAGTAGTGGGAAAATTTACAATTTTTGCATTAGAGCAATTTTTTTGTGTTTTTCTAGTAATGGGGCTTCGGCTTGAGGTTGGGGGATGTTATATCTCTCTTTATCTATCTATTTATATCTCTCTTTAAAGTTATGAAAATCATGTGATACTAACATGAATTAATCTTTTTAGAGAGGTTGCATATTCAAGAAGAGGATATTTCGTTTATCTATCAAATTGTGCCAATGCTACATAATACTAATGTCTTGATGTCAAAATGAATTTTTAACTCCTTGGATCAATGATCATTGTTGGCATTTGATTTTATTTATACAATATAATATTGAGTATAATATTAAAAGAGATGGGTGTTGTAAATAATTTGGTTCACATGCAAATGGAGGAATAAAAACTAAAGTAGTGAAGATGGTAGGTTGGAGGAACCTTACAATGTTTTGAATGATATGGTGTCCAAGGGATATAATATTGATGTTGTAACATTTACTACATTATTTTATGGTGTTTGCAAGAAATAAACATTGAGGATGTTGGTAGGTTTCTTGATAAGGTGGTTAAGAATGATCATTGTTTAGACTTTGTCACTTAACAACATTTCTTTTCATGTTCTTCATAATGAAAGGAAGTTATTGTAAGCATTTCAAATTTTGATCATAAGCTATCAAAGAGAATTTGCACTCCTGATACAATTTCTTATAAAATTATGATATTTTCACTATGTAAGGGTGAGATGAAAATCTCTAGAAGGCCTTTGAATTGATGAAGTCTATGTTGAAACAACAGTTCCCTCCTAGTGTTGTTACCTACAATATATTATTGGGTAAATTGTGCAAAAAAGGAAACTTGTAGGAAGCATACAATCATCCAATAAAGGATGTACTCCAAATTAAATATCATACAATATATTAACCCATGCTTTTTCTAGGTTAGGCCAAATATCAACACCATAAATTATGCTTAGTGATATACATGGAAAATGTTGGGCTCCTAATGTTTTTAATTATGGTTCCATAATGTATGGGAATTACAATGTAGGTAGCACAAGCAACTCCCTTGAGCTATATGATGAAATGTTAGAGAATGGATGTTCGCCAAATATTATTTTGTACAATATATTGTTATATGGTATATGCAAGGAAGGTAAATAACAACAAGTGTACAAGTGTTTACTTAATATGGAAATGGATTATTGTGGACCTGACATGGTCTCTTATAGTATATTGAAACACAATGTAGCCAGGGGAACTATACATTTGGAATGAATTGAAATGTATCATTATATAATATTTCATCTATCTTGGTACTTTCTAGGTGGAAAAATTGGAGGAATTGGCTTTCAAGGCCCATTTTAGTGGTAGGTCCCAGTTTGGAGATTTAGGGAATAGAACCTTCCAAAGCCAATTTGACGCATGAAATGGAACTTTCTAGGGTAAAAAAATTGTGAAAATAACTCTCAAACCCTTGATTTGTTTCTACACACTAAGATATTTTCAATAGTTTGAAAATCACCTCGATTAGAGTTCAATGGAAAACTTATGCCACCCGCAAGTTAACCTACCCTATTGACCACCATGGTACCAAGTGGATGCCACATCAAACCCCATTACTTGCACATGTGGGGCTAGTCACGTCTGAAATTCAAGAATATTATAGAGCATCCAAAACCATAACATTAATTTAGGGTTGAGGCATGCAAAAACCCTAACCTTGGATGGCTATCATGTTATGTTAAATATTAAGTCGCTAGGGAGAGAAGGGGTTCCATTATTTTAGAATTGTACTTGTTTCATAGTTGAGTAGAACATATAACAATGGTATTTTGAGATCTTAATAGAGGAGGTAGAATATTCTGCAGCAGCCATTTAGACCACAATGTTAAAGACAACTTCATAGAGAGTGCCTCTTTCTTTGTACTTGCATTCCATAACTTAAGAAAAGAAAGCAGAGCATAGGCCTCACCTTCTAGATGATATTTATCTCATATTATGTTTCCCAAATCATATCTTATGTTCATTTGTGGGGATGGTGTGTTGATTTTCTTGTTCTTTAATTTTCAGATTTTAGTGATTTCATAAATTTGAGCACTAAGCTAATGATAATAAATATTATATATAAGGGAAAAAATTGCATAATGAAATATTTCAGAATATTAAAAGATCGGTTGTGATGAATTTTTCTAGTGGAATATCCATGGTAGTTTATAGATTATATTGGTATCAAAGAAGTTTTCTTTATACTTTTTATGGGAAGTTGTGGGATTTAGGAATTGGCTTGAGAAAGAAATCGCATAACCCTATCGATGGTGGATGAGTCCAATCATAATATCCCTTTGGAAGCATTGGAATAAATATTTGTGAATATGGAAGAAAAAATTGTCGATATATCTCTTAACATGGCCCTTCTCATGGCGTCTCTAGTGAAAAAGTTTGAACATTTCAAGGAGATTGGTAGTTCTAACTTAGAAGATGGAATGGATGATAAATCGAGAGATAGTGAAGACCTAGAAAAGGATTTGAAAAAATATACCAAGAAAGAGAAACCAAGTTCCATTTCCATCACTCCTTCACAACCTTTTCTTGAAATGGAAGTGAAAGTGAACATCAAACCCTATCAAGGTGAGATTAATGATGTTAAGTTGAATCATTGGTTTCAATAGCTAGAATTGTATTTTCAATATCCATAATATAGATAAGGAGTAGATGATTCCATTTTCCTATATAAAACTAGAGGGCCATGCATTAAATGGTGGGAAAGACACATAGAGACACTTAGGTTTGAGGTTTATCCACTAGTAATTAAGTGGGAGGTCTTTAAAACTCTCATCAAGTCCCAGTTCTACCCTATTGGGTATGTAGACGTCCAGTGGATATGTTGGAATCACTTTAGGCATGGGTGGGGATAGAGAGTGCAAGAGTACACCACCGAGTTCAATAAAATGGTGATTATGTTGGGTATATATCCTAAGAACCCATACATACTCCTCAAGTATATTGTTGTTATACATAGCCATATACGGAAGCCTTCATTACAAGGAAGAGAAGGAGATGACAAAACTCTTCCTTATTAATATCTAGATCAAAAAGACTAAGGTGGATGTTCTATTTGATTATATTTCATAAGACAAACTCATAACTGATGATCTAGTCAACAATATTGGATTGGAAGAGCATGATCATCCTAGCCCATATCCATTAAGATGGGTAAATAAGGATGCAAATCTCAAGGTCACTAAGCAATGTAAGATCAAATTTTCTATAAGTGTAGATTTTATTGGTGAAGTGGAGGTAGATGTATTACCCCATGATGTGTGTGGTGTAGTGTTTGGAAGACCCTGTTAGCACTTGGAATATTCTTTGGTCTGTATCGAACAAAACCCCAAGGTAACTGTTTCAACCAAATTTAGATTGTATTCTGACCTATACAACCAGAGAGGGCTTTCTCGGATGTCTAATGACTGGTAATAACTCAAAGGATTCATCAATAAATGCACAAAGGTCAGATTTTGCAACAAGACAGGGTTGTTTTTGTTTTAGAAGGGTTGGTATGCAGATCTTTAGGAAGAAACCATTGGGCAATGGAGTCAACTTCTGAGATATATGTGAATATTAACACAGCTATGTATTCCTGAGGGAGCAGAGGAAAAATAAGCACACCTTTTCAGCAATAAATAGTAGTCAGAAGATGGAAAGACATAAATAAGAAAATCCCATTACGAATGACAGCATATAATAAGGATGAATTCTCAATTGCAACATTAGAAGAAATAACATAAAGGCTAACTACAATGAATAGAGCACCTAACAAAGGGTGAATTCTGGACCTGCAATCATTAAAACATGACACCAACAATAACTATATGAAGGGAGCATCTATTAAGGATGAATTATGATCATTTACTCTTAGCTATGCTTAGAAGAAAGAACAAAAGTGAAATGAATTTGAATTGGGGAAATCACATTGAAAGGGGACATGGTGATGAATCTCTTCTATCAAAACATTCTTTGCTTGTATTAAAATTCATGAGAAATTACAGAGTTTTCCAGCTACAAAGGAAGGCCTCTATCCCGCCAGTCCCAACCCCTTTTACATAAAAATGATCCCCATAAATAGAAAACTAATGTCACCCTTGGCTGCTAGGGTTGAACTACTCCCTCCTAGGATCGTGGATCTGATTTCTTTGAAAGAGAACAATAACTTCGATGGATTTACTAAAAATAGAAAACCCGACTTTTCCAAATCATAATTGTAACCGAAATATTCTTTAAAATAATTGATCATGATCACAATTATACCATATGTTTGTGATGAGTCATCATTTTAACTACTGAACACTATGTCACCCTTACACAGCAAGTCTACTATGCAACAGTAACCTACAACAAAAACATAGCAGATTGCGTAGCAGACTCGAAACATAGGGGTCAAATATAAAACAATATCTCCATAATAAAAATACATTTTTCAAAACTGGGAGAGATTTTTGTAGGTAATCTTATTATAACAAAAAACCTCTCTCAGTTTGTTTAAATTAGTCTCCAGCTGGCCGGAATACATGTCGTAAAAACATGTCTTGAACAGGAAATCATGAAAACTTAAAAATAGGGCTCAAAGATTCATTTGAATATCCCAAAATGTGAAATTTTTTTCAAATATGAGAGATTTTTTTATTATTTGGTTTGTCCTCAACACAAACCTCTTGGGGATTTTAAAAATTCCTCTCCAATTGGTCATAAAATGATCTTGAAGTTGACCACTAAACCAGTCATTTGCACAGCATGCCCTGTAGCCTATGTGTAGGAAAATCCTATGCGCGACAACATCCTCTGCGCGAAAACATCCTTTGCATGAAAAACTCCTCTGCACGACAACAACCTATGCACAACAACATCATCTTCGCGACAAAATCCTATGCGTGACAACATTCTATGCGCGACATCATCCTCTGCGCGACAACATCCTCTATGCGACAACATCCTTTGCACGACAACATCCTTTGCGCAACGAAATCCTCTGGGCGATGAAATCCTCTATGTGACAGAATCCTCTTCATGACATCATCCTCTATGTGATGAAATCCTCTGTGCAGCGCGCAACAAATGAAATAATCAAAATCCTTTGCGCAACAAACTTGCACAATGAGTATGCTTTTGAAGTTTGCAATGATACCAGTGACATGGAATGTCATGATTGTTCCTTCTCTAACCTCATGAAAGATGATGATCAACCATAATACCTTTTTACATGATATTCACCCTAACTTATGACTCATCTAGGAATGCCTTGATTTTCCCAAGATCATGTGATGACTTTGAAAACTTTGGACAAACCTCTAACTCTAGCTATGAAAATTATGGTGCTAACAGCTAGCTCCAATGGGGATGTTATCCTCCCTGTGAGGTATAGAATAATAGTAGACCAGGTGCCTTATCCATTAGGTTGTTCCTGAACCATTGAAAACTATTCTCTTACCTGTTACCTGTATCCATTGAAAACCCAAAACTGTATATGCTCCAAACTGAAATATGGAAACTAAGCTGAAAATGAAAACTGTATAATGTTGAAAGAAATGCTTGTAGAACCAAGCTTATTCATACTCCTACCTACCCTACTTTAATAGGCACAAAGGCCAAATCAATAAATCTCATATTTCCAATGAAATTAATCGAGCAAATGGTTTCTTGACTGCAGCTTTCTTTCAGCTCCTCTAGTCACAAAGTCAAAACTAAAATATGAAAAGTCATTCCACCATTTGAAATTGTCCTCATGTTCAGACATTACATAGCTCATTTCGATTGAATATTTTAGCAGAGATGCAAAAGGATCCTTGAGAGAAGAAACAATTATCACTTCTTTATGACTAACATTGAGATCATCTTTAAATGGTTCTTTCTGACTATTCACATTGTCTATGTCATAAAAACGTCTTCGAACAACATCTTTATTTCGATATGAGGATTGTTTACTGACTGAAGAATCATTTTCTATTGGTAGGATGAACCTTGGACTACTAACCTTGGGCCTGAGATCATAATTCTTGTAACAGTGATACATCACAGCCTCATACCCTCTTTTATATTGTTATGAATGAATTAATAGTGCTTCATCTATCTTTAATTCATATAGTTCTTGTTGTTGGCCAGAAAATTCTTCAAAAGGAAGTGAGGCTTAGGATATCCTTTGTGTTTCTTGTTCTATCTCAATTTCTGTAATAAGATTCTATAAACATTCTAACTTATCTCCTTGACTAAATATATGACAGGAATCCAAATAAGATGATAATGAAGAACGAATATATCCACACCAATAATGCTTAGGAGACATATTAATCCAATTTCTGAAATTTTGAAGAGAAACAAGGTCTGACACCAACCTCATTGTTTTGTTTGATGAAGTACCCAGATCGAAAGCCAAGCTTTCCATTTTGAAGCCAAGAAACCCTTCATACCTTGAGCTCTTTGAGCAATGAAGTCTCCATGAAAAATTTAGCTCTGGATTCTTATTCCAGTGGAATCACCTTCAAACTAATTTTCTGATGTGTGGAGTCGCCAAAGCAGAAATACAACCAATATGTGCCTAAGTGTTTGTTGCTCTCAAACCTTAGAACTAAAACAATGTTGTTCTTCCTGAGGAAAATAATAGCAATTGTCCCCGGCAATGGCGCCAAAATGTTAGCACTTGGAATTTTATTTGGGTTGTATCGAAGAAAACCCCAAGGTAACTGTTTCAACCAACTTTAGATTGTATTCTGACCTATACAACCAGAGAGGGATCTCTCAGATGTCTAATGACTGGTAATAACTCAAAGGATTCATCAGTAAATGCATAGAGTTCATATTCTTCATTAGGACAAGTTTTTTTTTTGTTTTAAAAGGGTTGGTAGGGCAAGCTTGAGGAAGAAACCATTGGCCAATGGAGTCAACTTCTAAGATATATGTGAATATTAACACAGCTACGTATTCATGAGGGAACAAAGGAAAAATAATCACACCTTTTCAACGATAAATAGTATTCATATGATGGCAAGACATAAATAATAAAATTCCATTACGAATGAGATCATCTAATAAGGATGAATTCTCAATTGTAACTTTAGAAGAAATCACATAAAGGTTGACTACAATGAACAGAGCACCTAACAAAGGGTTAATTCTGGAACTGCAATAATTAAAACATGACACCAATATTAACTATATGAAGGGAGCATATATTAAGGATGAATTCCAATCATTTACTCTTAGCTATGCTTAGAAGAAAGAACAAAAGTGAAATGAATTTGAACTGGGGAAAACACACTGAAAGGGGACATTGTGATGAATTTATGCTATCAAAACATTATTTGTGTGTATTAAAATTCATGAGAAATTACAGAGTTTTCCAGCTGCAAAGGAAGGCCTCTCTCCCACCAGTCCCAACCCCATTTACATGAAAATGATCCCCATATATAGATAACTATTGTCACTTGATGCAGGAGCATTGTCAGCAAAGGACACGTGGACAACACAACGAGCACAGCGCATAGCGCGCCTTTTGATTTATTTTTAATTTTGAATTGTTGGTGTATCCTGAGGAAATATTTTTTTATTGGATTGCAAGTTAAAGAAATATTTAATGAACATAGACTAAATGATTGTGTGAGATCGGAGGAGATCATTTTTCCTTATATGAAACTGACAGCAATGCATATCTGAAGCATCTTCCCCTATCTGCATATCTCAAAAAATTCATTGTAACATAGGCTTAGTAGTTGAATGCTTTTAATTTGATAGGATAGGTAGTTGGAGGAAACCCTAAGAGTCATCTTGTATAAATATATGCTTATGTGCCTGAATGAGGCAGTTGAACCTGATGTTGTTGAGCATAATGTTGTTGAACAGTTGATAGTTGCATATTAGTATTTTCTGAGTTATTTGTTATTTTCTTGTATCAGTTGTAGCCATTTACATTTGAATGAATATAACAGAGGGATATTGATCCAAATTCATGGAAGTGTTTTTTTGTAACTATTCTCTGTTATTACAAGTTTTCATGAATGCATGAGTTATACTATGAATGCATGAATATGTGAAGGGTTTAATAAGTTTCAATTGTTTCTCTTCCTTGAGCTTATGCAAGGACTGTGTTTAACAGAGTCTTTTGACTCAAAGCTCAGAAGAGATAGTGTGAAACCTTCATGTGCAAAGTGTGCATATCGTACGCAAGGAGTGTGTCAATAGAGTCTTTGACTCAAAAATCTCAGGAGGAATATCTTGAGTTTTCTCGTGAAAGAGTGTGAAGATATATTGCAAGGAGTGCACAGATCCAAAATTTGACTAAGTGTTGAAGCATCTCTCTAAGGAGTCAAATGGTTTGGGAAACAAAGCTCAAGAGAGATAGCAGGAGGGAATATTCAAAGGGGGAGAAGCTCTGAAGGGTTGACAAGTTATCATCCAAGATCCCTTCGGGAGGAAGCGGATTCATTCTAGACCGTCATATATGGAAGAGTTGTGAGGTGGTTAGCCATGAGTTCCTTTGGAAATTTGTGGAGTAACAGAGTTCATCTGCATCGTCGATCTATGGGAGGCACACGTCGACAGATCATTAACTTCGGATGAAGGCACTCCAGGAGAAAAGGAGGGTGGAGTGGCCAAAACTCCCAAAGCCTGATTAGTTGAAGTGATTTGTAGTCATCGATATGTGGGAGACACACGTCGACAGATCATTGACTTCAGGTGAAATCACTCCAGGAGAAAGCGAGTGTGGAGAGGTTGAAACCCCCGAAGCCCTAATAGACAAAGTGATTTATAGTCGTCAATATGTGGGAGACATGTGTCAGTAGATCGTGTACTTCAGAAGTGAGGAGAAAGCAATGTGGAGAAGAGGGTCACCCGAAGTGGATCCCCACCGTCGAACGAGAAGGACGTGTGGTGCACGATCCTTGACTCTGAAATAAGGTGCTTCGGGAGAACAGATTGTTGGAATGTTCATAACTCTTGAACATTGAAGTCCCGAAGTAGACCTGAGTTGTTTATTTGGACGGACGCGTGGTGCCTGATCTAGAACTTTGGCTATGGAGTACTCCAGGGAAAAGTGTAGGTTGGAACATTCGAAACTCCCCAAGAGCAGAGTCCCAAAGTAGATCTCAACCATTGGTTGTGAAGGGGGATGTGGATCGTAGATCTAGTCCCGGTTAGAGTCCTGAAGTTGTGAAGCAACTAGGAGGTTAAGCCTCGGGTCACAGCCCAAGGTCACATACAAATAGGGGCTAGCAGAAGGAGCTAGCACCCGAATTTCAAGTTTATAAAATTGTTAAAGAAGGGGGGGTCGCGGGTTCCATAAGACCTACGCCTAAAGAGAAAAAGAGGCATGTGTAATTTTTTTCAGGGGCTATTGAAGGCCCGAAAGAGATAATTCAACTCAGGAGATTAATATCCTTGACCGGGAGGTCGCGGAACCCTTAGGAGGGAAGGAGAGTCTGCACAAAGTGGTATCAGAGCTTGATTTTGTTTTCAGGTAGCTGAAAAGGAACTTGAAGTTGAACTCTATGTGTGAGAACCAGTAAGCACAATGCCACCGAGGAGACACGTGGAGCCACATCTAGCCAATCACACTGTGGAAAGATAAATGAGAGAGCTTTGTGCCAGGTTGGAGGTGATGGAGGCAGCGTAGAGGAGAGCACCTGATGCTAGAGATGCTAGTGATGCAAAAAGTGAAGAGATAGAGGTCGAAGAAGAAGCTGCAGAGGAAGATGCATTCGAAGAATGCTTACTGAAAGTTGTTGTGAAGTTGGGAGTTAGAGCAAAGATAGACATCCCAATGTATGAAGGAGATTTGGATGTTGAAGAGATGTTGGACTGGATAAGGTCCATGGACAAGTAATTTTATTATGAATATTTTGATAAGGAGAAGAAGGTGATACATGTTGTCACCATGCTAAAAGGACATGGAGCATTGTAGTAGGATGAACTGCAGGCTTATAGGAGGAGAAAAGGCAAGAAGAATATAAATAATTTGGATAGAATGGTAGCCAAACTAAAGGATAAATTCATACCCAAGGATTATCAAATAAATATGTTCATGAAGTTTCAGAAGTTGAGACAGAAGGGAATGACAGTGAAAGAGTACACAGAGGATTTCTACAAGCTTAATATATGGGTTGGACAAAGAAAGAAAGATGAAAAAAAAGTTTCCAGATATATAAATGGCCTTAGATATGAAATCTAGGATGAATTAGCATGATGACAGTGAGGACAGTGGAGGATGCTTATCAGATTGCACTGAAGGTAGAGGAGAAGTTGGCCAAAAAATAGATTCAGAGAAGCAGAGGCAGAAGTCCAAATAAAGGTAAGGAAGTTTCCCATGACAAGTCACATAAAACTAAGAATGAGACTGAGAAAATACATAGTCACTCAGAAAGAGGATGAATTTCCCGAGGGAGACAAAGTGGTGGAATAAAATCTTCTAGAGGAAGAGGAAGAAGAAGAGGAGGAGAGGTAAGGTGTTATGCTTGTGGAAAGATGGGACACATGTCTTGGGAATGTCCCGAGAGAAAGAAAGAAGGAGGAGGTGAAGCTCACATTTCAGAAGCACGGAAAAGGAATGTTGAAGCAGAAGGTGCAGAGGATGGAAAATCCATGATGTTGAGGAAGGTTCTCTTAAAACCAGAGCCAGAAATTGAAAATTCAGTGCAGAGGAACATTTTGTTTAGGACAACTTGCAAGACTAAAAACAGAGTATGCAAGGTGTTAATTGATAGTGGGAGAACTGATAACTTAGTATCCATAGAGATGGTGGAGAAATTGGAGCTGGAGACAATTGCACACCCAAATCCATATAAGGTCTCATGGTTGCAAAAAGGACACCAGGTAATGGTAACTAAACAATTCCTTGTTGAATTTAAAATAGGTGGATATAGAGATGAGATTTTGTGTGATGTAATTCCCATGGATGTATGTCATGTTTTGTTGGGAAGACCGTGGCATTTTGACAAGAATGTCATTCATGATGGGAGAAGGAATACTTACACTTTGGAAAAGAATGGTAGAACACACATGTTGTTGAAAATAGAAGAGAAGAATGTAAAGGAAGAAGCCAGCACAAGCATACTTCTCATGAGTGGGAAGGAACTCCTGAGTGAGGTCAAGAAGGAATAGGAGATGAAGTTTTTTGTGGTGAGGAAACCCAGAGTTGTCCTTACACATACTTCTATGGATGATTTTCCTGAAGAAGTTCAGGAGTTGTTGGAGAATTTTGTTGACATAGTAGTGGATGAGTTGCCTAACTCATTGCCACCCATCAGAAGTATCAGCCATCATATTGATTTGATACCAGGAGTAAGTCTACCAAACAAAGAAACATACAGATTAACACCTCAAGAGAATGAGGAGGTAAAGAAACAAGTCCAGGATTTATTAGACAAGGGTTTGGTTAGAGAAATCTTGAGCCCATGCGTAGTACCAATTGTTTTGAGTCCAAATAAGGATGGAGGATGAAGGATGTGTACAGAATCAAGAGCCATAAACAAGATCACCATCAAGTACATATTTCCTTTGTCAAGAATGGATGACTTAATGGATTTCTTAAGTGGAACAAAAAAAAATTCAAAGATAGATTTGAAAAGTGGATATCACCAGATAAGGATGAGAGAAGGTGATGAGTGGAAAACAACCTTTAAGACAAATGAAGGGTTGTATGAGTGGCTTGTTATGTTGTTTGGCTTAACAAATTCCCCAAGTACTTTTATGAGATTGATGAATAAATTATTGAAAGATTTCATTGGTAATTTTGTGATTGTATATCTAGATGATATGTTGGTCTTTAGCAAGACTAAAGAGAAGAATTTGAGACATATGACATTAGTGATGAGGAGATTGTTAGAATATAGAAGACTGTTTGCTCATTTTACCATTGACGATACCCTTGTCACCCAACCATAGGCCTAAGCCACCCTCCAAGCACCTTAACCTTGACTGAGAATTACTCCAGAAGAAAACCCTAGGCTAGATAGCCAAACAAGGTGTAGCGCATCTTCCTCCAAGGATAGCGCACCAACAATAGCTGATCAGATAGTCTAAACCCTAGCCAAGAGATAGTCCAAGCCAACACTGAAACTGCTAGTTGTAGTAGCTGCACCTGCATCTCTCCTCCACACGTGCGCACCAAACTGGGAACTTCAATGCGCACCAGTTGCTATCTGCAATTCTAAGATGTGTCAAATGAGAACTGGCGCCCTGTATTTATACTGGTGCCCTGTATTTATACTGGTTCTGCCAGATTTGTTGGGGCCGACTTCTCCTTTTGGATATGTGTTTGTTTAGTATATTATTATTATTTCTGGCCGACTTCTTCTCTTGGAGGCTAATAACCTAATATAAATTATCTTCTTGAGCCGGAAAGACTTCTAGGGTTATTATCCAACTCATTAGGGTTTTCTCTTGCTTTCCGGAGTCTTCTATTCTCATCAGGTTCACATGTGGAGGTAAATACCTCCCACATCTACCATAATATTAACACTCCCTCCTAGCTAGGGAGGTATTACAGGTAATGGTCTTGAGCACAAAAACATACCATTTACCCGGTAGCATCAATATAGTCGTCTAGACTATCTCATGACTAGATCATGAGTATCACCATCACCATCAGCTGCATCATCTCTCAAAACCATACTTCATATGAGTAATTAGACATGATGTTGGATAAGTCACTCACACCATAGAGTGATACAAGAGTCATTCTTATAATCTAGAAGAGTAAATGCTCTGAACTATTTTCCGTCTGGAAAAATCTATGTTCATCATTCGACTAGATGATGATTATCTCCAAT
>SNQJ01S0194486.1:17297-34931 GCA_010110895.2 Picea sitchensis | reverse complement strand
TTCTCTGTTACGAAGTTTTTCAATACTTCCATGATCTCCCCTTTTAAGCCATCCATCTTAGTATCCAACTTAGCTTCTATTGAATCCATCAACTTAGCTTCCATTGAATCCATCTTCTTTTGTAGTTAATTTATGTCCCTACACATTTCTTCACCTTCATCAAGAGTCCAATTAGGATTTTCTGGAGGCTTATTTGGTGTAGAAGGTCCGTTTTTTGGTGGCATGTTGGCCAAGTATCACTTTTGAATCTTGATTTTGAGGTGGTTCTGCTAGACAATATTTATTTTGTTCTATCTCCCAAGTTTCAACCCTTTTGGGTATGAAACTTTCTTTTAGGTAGTTCTTTGATATTTCTTCTCTGCAATGCCACAGGTCTGATCAAAATTGGATGTGCCAAGTGGAATTTAAGGTAACTTCCTCACAACTTGCTGATTTTTGGCCTTTCCAGGAGATCTCACTTGTATAGCATGCCCCACACAAAATAATTGATATCAAATTCTGAAACTCGCACCCAAAATACTACAGAGTGTCCACAATCCAATGAAACCAGTCCCACTCAATTTGGATTCTCTAGCAAGAAGTTATGATTGTTTAACTGGAACACCTTCTTGAGACTAGTCAATAGGACTAGTCAGATACCCTATCTTACACAAGGTGTATCTACAAATTTAAGATGACCCAGAAGCTGAACTTTTTACCACAGATACCTTACTAATTTTTGTAAATGGACTCTAGAGTTTAGGGTCTGAAACATTACAAAAAAAAAATTATAGCAAAAATTCCGCAATGACTCATTTCAAGATGATTCCATAACCCTATCTTGTACAGGTTGTATCTCCGAAAGTATAAGGCCTCAAGAGATAAATTTTGAACCCAACGTACCTTGATCCGTCTACTAAATATCCTCCAAGACATTCCTTCTGAAACATTGTAGAAAAAATGTTATAGCGAAAATTCCACGGTGTCTCAGATGTAGCAGCGAAACCCCAAGACCTTGATCTCTGAAACCATATGTTAAGAACCAAACATCAATATAGCATAGAAAAACCTCAGGAAAAGTACTCAACGCCTTGAAAAAGAGATAATTTCAGATAATGAGCCTCTTTGAGGGGGCAACCTCCTTTTATCCCACTTAAATTTTCAAGTACAAGATGATTCAAAATGAAAATGTCTCCTTGGTATATATAGGAGACTAGGAGGTATAACTACAACTAATGGCCTAAATCCGACATAAATAAAATAACATTACTAATATAATATGCCCCAATTAAGGGGTAATGAGCCAATATTAGGGCTTAACACTGTGTGTTTTAAGCCCACATTTTCTACCATCGATCAATCATTCCTGAGCTATGATTGTAGGAAACAACATATCCTGAGCAACTATGCCTGCCCTCGTCACCTCCCTCTAATATCATTTTCACATGTTGTGGGACTTGGACATCCGGCAGGCGATATGGGACATGAATACCAAAAGAGCAGCCTGATGTGCCATGTAGAAGAGCTTACCAGGGTGAGCGGGATAGGATATGATGATGCCTCATTGAACCAAAATTGAAATCCAAATATGTTGGAGTGTGGGAAAAGTTACAATTACTGTCATTTATTTATTGCTTCATTTGAAATCCAAATATGTTGGAGTGTGGGAAAAGTTACAATTATTGTCATTTACTTATTGCTTCATCAAACTTGTAGTGACACACCATGTCTGCCTACCCATGCGTACTCATTTATTTCTTCAAACTTCAACTAGTTATGATTCACTAACCTTGGTGAAGCCATGCGTACAGTCTAGGGCCTCTACCATATACCCTATAGCTTATTTAACTACTAAGATTTTTGACGGGCGCTCCACGTACTTACATGTCAATTTGACAGGATCAAAGTTTTGATGTGAGTCAACAATGACGTGTGGAGTTCAGATTTACTTGTCAAATACGGGTTCGAGAACAAATACGGGTTGTAGGTCGTCAAATTCCAAGCGTGCTCCTCTCCATGCCCATGAATGGGTGCTTAATTCCCATGATGGTAGAATATCCATGGAAAAAACAATGAAAGAATTTTTCTTCCATGAGACCCCTCTCTGTTCCCAAGAATATGACATATATGACAATTGTCCTAAGCTCATACCCACAAGCCAAAGATCGATGGGACAACTTGTAAGAAAGCATGTGCAAGAAAGGATAGTACTTTCAAAGGAGAATGGCAAGGGTCAAATCACCCAACAATCCCCTTTCCTTGGGTCAAATCAACCAACAACCCCCTTTCCTCTTCCCCTCTCGTAGAATCATGGTCCACTTGTTGCTCTCTCAAACAACCTCTTTTATGGATATTATTATTATTATTATGGATTTTACTTTTCACATGCTTTTGCATATCCATAAACATATAATGAGAAATATACCCATGACATTGTAAAAATTATCGATCACTTAAGACTCCTATACATTTATTGATTAAACCTTGATCTTGAACTCCACGTTAAGAATATTTACATATTTACAACATAGAATTATTATATCTCAATCTATATAACGTGATTCCCATCACATAAATCTCATTATATAAATAATTGATGATTGATACATTATCATTTATAAGTTAGAAAATAAAACTAAAAATTACATATTTCAATGTACTTGTATTTATAGGATTATTGTATCATCACCTATCCATGTAAAATTCCTCCTTTCATTTTTCCAATATAATAATTTATTAATAGTCTCACCTAAAACATTACTTTTTCAATATACTAATTTATTCAACGGTATCATCTAAAACATAAATATATAAAAAATCATTTCTACATATAATATTAACCAAACTATCATAAAGTCCACACCTCATAATGTCCCATTACACGTATCTGTTCCGTGACTCAATCAACCAACAAACTCCTTCATCTTAGCACATAAGGACAATTCTTATAAATTGATATTTTTAGATTAGTATAGTTAATTAAGTAATTCTCTATACCAATATCAGATATGTTGGAAGATCATTAAATCTACTCCGAGATGCAACATCTTCATTCACGAAATACAAACAATTTTGGTTATAGTGATGTATACCGTATCTCAAGTGTTATGCCTAATTTCTTAAAAGTAGCATGTTAAAAGACATTTTTTAGTTTATGTTAATATAAAGTGTAGGTACAATTTTATAATGTAATATAATATGTGTAATGTTTATGGTGTTATTATTGAGTATATTTTTTAAGTAGTGTAAATGATACATGACAATGTTGTTAGTGTACAAGTATGTATTGTGTTGTTTATAATATTGAAATAGTTTTATATTGATTTAACTAGCATTAATGTATGTGGAATTATATATATGTATTATTGGATATTATATTAACATGATTATATATGAGAATTATTTAATTATATAAATAATATTATGTGGATGACAATGTTGTTAGTGTACAAGTATGTATTGTGTTGTTTATAATATTGAAATAGTTTTATATTGATTTAACTAGCATTAATGTATGTGGAATTATATATATGTATTATTGGATATTATATTAACATGATTATATATGAGAATTATTTAATTATATAAATAATATTATGTGGATGAATGTAAGGATGAAGGGGTTTATAGTTGAGAGTGTTTTTAGAAAAGTATGTGTGATTTAACAATCACTACCTTATCTTTTCATTTGAAGAAATGTTAGGTTCGAATTTAGTTGACCTATAAACCTATAATCTAGGAATTGATTGGGATAGGGATGACCCTGGATACCTATTGTATTCTTAATGAATAATAGGAAACTTGTTTAAATCTTCACGTAACACTTACTTAAATAACATTGCGAAACTTTGGGGTATATGACGCTCAACACTTCTCCTAATCCTAATGAAACACATGTTGTACTAATGTGGCACTTGAAGATGCACTTGTAAAGTGTGATATGACATTTTGGAACACATGCACAATCGATATGACACTTGAAAATAATCTGCACTAGTGATGACATTTGGAAAGCATGCATACTAACTATGACATTTGGAAAATATGCATACCATATACGACAATTGGATGTGCTTCCCAAAATCTATAAGAACAAAACTCCTCCATTCAAAAGAGAGGTCATCAAGCAAACATTGACAAAATGGCCCTGGGGGATAACACAACGCTAAGGAAAAACAGAGGGATAGAGACTCAAACATAGATACAACGTTATTGAAATTACATAGAGAAAGAAGAGTATTTGTTGATTGTGAGATAGGATTGGGTATGAGTGTTTGGTTTATGAGATATATGATGACTCGAAGCCTCTACATCGGGGTACCTCAAAACTCGATGTACATCCTTAAAGTTCAAGGGTGCCTTTATTGGTTAGTGTGTTAGCATTGGAATAAAGATATATCTTGACTTGGAAGAAGGAGACCCCATGAAATTATATTAGCATTAGGGTCATTATTTTATAGATGTAAGCTATAATAGTATAAAAGGGATAATTTTTTCAAAACACAGCTTGGCTAATAATTGTTGAGTCTCTTAGGAGTATGATGTTCCTTGAGTATGCTCAATAAGGAGTAGGATAATTTGATATCTACCTAAGGATTCTACTTCATTATTTGTAGCAATCATAATTCCCTATGTATAATGTCCTTCAATATCGATAATGATCCACATGGCACCTATTACCTTTGTTTTCTTTCTATTGTTTTATAAAGCACTATTTTTTAAAACTAAAAAAATTCTTTTTATAAAAGAAAATATTTTTTTAAATGAAGATTATTTAAATTTTAAAATAATCTAATAATTTTTTTAAAATAGTTTATCAATTGTGATGTAATAGAGAATTGCAGGATAAGAGAAATTTAGTATACAATAAAGTGGTCATTAATCATAATTTAGAAGATCAAAAGTATATTTTTATTATAATAAGTGTAAAGAAGAAAATCAACATTACTAAAATTCATAGTGAAACAAGGCATGCGACAATTCCTAAAATGTTGTGGGATGAAAGAATTTGGTATCTTTGTGATACTAAGAAAGTGGAGGATGAAAAACATTTTCTATTATAATGTCTTATGCACATACATATTAAATTTCAATTTCCAAATATTTGTAATAATATCTACATTTTGAATCTTTTAATTCATTAAAATTATGGAAATTTAGTCAACTTTTCTCAATTTTTTTAAATGTAAAAATAAAATTTTAAAGTAATACAAATAATTTTTGATCAATTTCCCCTAAAATTTAATAAAGAAAAGATAGTCTCAATAAATATTAACAATCATCATCATTCATTATCATTAAAAAATTTAAACAAAAATTAAATTAAAAATATTAAATAGAAAATCATTTAAAATATAATCACTTCATTCCACTTTAAAAATCTGCATTATTCCCCACATATATACATATAACAAAAATTTACATTATTTCATTTTCTAAAACCATATGTTATTTTTTAAAGTTTTTTTATAAACATTTTAAATTTTATATTATAAAAAAAATCTTAGATGGTAAGCAGACTCCTATAAGCTGGTAGATTGGAACTGGCTCATCGCTAAAGTTGAGAAAAAGACTGGTCACTGGTGCATGAGGTGGCTTTCCCTTGGAGGTCGGTTTACACTCATCAAAGATGTCTTGGAAGGACAACCAGTGTATTGGATGGCTCTTGTAGCCATCCTTGCTATGGTACTCACAAATCTCCGCCAATTGACTTATAATTTCCTCTAGTTGGGTTGTTCATACCACTCCCGACAACACCTCTACAATTGGGAAGCTTTGGCAAAACCCAAACAAAAGGGCGGATGGGGGATCTAGAATTTATTTCATTTCAGCCAAGCACTTGCGGCCAACTCCCTCTGGTGTGTGCTGACTACACCTGGCATTTGGCATTCTATTATCAAAGAAAAGTACCTCTCACAACACATAGTTACCAGCTGGCTTCTATCTGACATAGTTACCTCCAGGGCGACAACACTCTTCTGGAGAAATTTAACCAAATCCAAACAATGGATAACCCGTTGGCTTTGTTGGCAGCCAAGATCGGGCCACTCCATTACTCTTGGATGCGATCGCATTCTTGGTATGGGCGATTCCACCATACTCCCTCCACAACTGATAGCGCATCTTCACACTAAAAACATTTGGTATCTATAACAATCCCACTACGACAACTAAGATTTTATTTTTCTTTTTGTCTTTTCTTTGAGGATCAGAATCCCCGAATTTCTATGGGGCCTGGCGCAGACCCTTCCTACCCTTAACCTCCCCCATGTGATCGTTGTCTATGACCATAGGCCTTACCAAAAGTTTGCTTCCGACTTTCGTGATTCGGGGAATCGTGATGCAAGCGTTCCCCTATTCTCTGTCTTTCGAAATGCAGAAATCTGAAAGGGTCTAACAGATCCTTAGCTCCTCCCTTAGGTCGCTTGTCATACGAACGATCCCATGACCTGGTGCTAATCCTCTAAATGCTTTCGGGGTTTCGCAATTCGGAGAATCGCGACGCAAGCATTCCTCCTTTCCCTTTCGAATCCCCGGAACCCGAAAGCCCAGTGACATCCGGATCTGCGGTCCAGATCATCGGCTTGATCAACGGCTCGGATTAAATACTGGCATTCTACCTTTTGGAATTTAGGCGGGGTCTTCATTCCTATTTCTTTGATGTCCAGAACCCTAGTGGCCTTAGATCTTCGCCACGCGTCCCTACAATGGGCGGTCCAGATTCTTTTAGGACTCCTCCTTAATACCACAAGACCTTGTCCAGTGACCTAGGGCTCATTCACAGAGCGCATTGGGGTTTCGCGTACCGGGATTTCGCAACATGCGAAGACAAGGGTTCATACCCTTTGGTTTCCCGGGTGTCGAAATGCCGAAACCCATTCACACTTCACCGATTCGGGATATCGCATATCGGGATTTCGCATATTGGGATTTCGCAACATGCGAAGACAAGGGTTCATACCCTTTGGTTTCCCGGGTTCCGAAACACCAAAACCTATTCATGTTAAACCATTTTGGGGTTTCGCATATCAGGATTTCATGACTGGCGAATACAAGGGAACTTGCCCTTCGGTTTCCCGGGTGTCGAAACGTCGAAACACCAAAACCTATTCACGTTAAACCATTTCGAGGTTTCACATATCGGGATTTCGCGACTGGTGAATACAAGGGAACTTGCCCTTGGGTTTCCCAGGTGCCGAAATGCCGAAACACCAAAACCTATTCATGTTAAACCATTTCGGGGTTTCGCATATCGGGATTTCACGACTGGCATTCAGGGAACTTGTCCTTGGTTTTCTCGGGTGTCGAAATGTCGAAACACCAAAACCTATTCATGTTAAACCATTTCGGGGTTTCACATATCGGGATTTCGCGACTGGCGAATACAAGGGAACTTGCCCTTGGGTTTCCCGGGTGCTGAAACACCAAAACCTATTCACGTTAAACCATTTCGGGGTTTCGCATAATGGGATTTCCCGACTGGCGAATACAAGGGAACTTGCCCTTGTGTTTCCCGGGTGTCGAAATGCCAAAACAACAAAACCTGAGAGAACCACTCTCTCTTGTACAAGGTTTCTAGACTCGGATCACATGATCCTTCAACGGGTTCTTGGGTAATTATCCTTAGTTTTGGTGACCAGACTGAAACGCATTCCTAAATCGTCGAACTATGAACATCTATGACAGGGGTGAAGTAAACTCGTGGGTTTACTAAAACGGTAGTATTTTCAAGGAACTCACTCCGGCTTTGGAATGCGAGGGAACTTCCCAGAAGGAGGTTCCTTCGACGAGAATCCAGGGTATAGCGTGAGTCAAGTAAATGGGACAAATCGCTAGGGAACAGACTCGTAATCTGGATTTGTTCATTCTATATATAAACCGATTATGGTCATATAAGTATAAGCATGCATCCACTATTTCCGATCAAAACACCAGGCAAACACTTCTATACAGAAACCATTTATGAGTGTACAAACATGAGCATACGTTCCAGGATATTCAATTCAAGATACAAGATATAAACACTTATCAGAAAACACCAGGTGTGATGCGATTGTTGAGAGGGGTGTTTGTTTCCACCCAACCGTACACTCAATGCCTCCAAACGGATTTACCACTAGCCACCCCCGAGCTAGACCACGATGCTTGAGGTTCAATTTTCTACTTCCAGCTCAACGAAAGACAAGGACGAAGGTTACTCTCCTTCACCTCTGTTCAGAACTCCCTGTGTTTCCAAAGTTTCTCCGGTTCTTCTCCGCGATCCCTGTCACACGCGTTATGTCTTCTCTCCCTTACCACACTTCCTCTCTTGCCTTTTCTCTACAAGATTGCGTGTGGCGTGAATTTCCCCGTCCGTGGTCAAGTCTGTGAGATGTTACGGATGGGCGGTTCAACCCCATCCCCTCATTAACTCTTGAGGAGCCTCCCCACCTATCAATCTAAAGGGAAATTTGTTCCAAGGTCAGAGAGTTGCTTTGATCTTTGAGCAAGTAAAAACCAGTACGGTATTGGCTCGGTGGAATTTAACGCAACCATTCCAGGTCCCTTCCACCACCTCTCATTAGCCATCGTGGTCTCTTTTGGCACATCCCCCTCCCAGCAGCCATGCAACACATATTCATAAAATAATTTACATTCATCGACCCTTTATAAAAAGGTCTGTCAAATCAAACATTCACGCCTTTGAGTTTGTCATAGTTCTTGGCCAATATAGTTATTTTTACAGACTGGGGGAAATAGGGTGTTACAATTCCCTCCCCCTTAAAGGAACATCATCCTCGGTGTTCTATCTATCATTATGATGTGTATGTACAGAAGTAAACAAAATCAGATATGCATGTTTCATGGCATCTTCCATTTCCCAGGTAGCCTCATCTGGGCCAAAATGTTTCCACTGCACCTTGACTTGTGCAATGGTCCGGTTCCTAAGTGGGGTTTCCTTTCTGTCCAGTATGCATTGAGGTTCTGGCGAGAATTCTCCCTCCAGTTCCACCTGGATCACAGAACAATCAATTATATGATTAGAATCATGTACATATTTCTTCAATAATGAAACATGGAAAACATTATGTGCTTTTACTGTGGGAGGAAGTGCTAGCCTATAGGCTACAGGTCCCACTCTATCTAGAAATTCAAAGGGTCCACAATACCGAGGTTCCAACTTGGAACAAGCTCCCATCCTTAGGGAACTCTTCCTGGGCCTAACTCTGAGATATACGTGGTCTCCCGTCTTGAATTCTCTTGGAGTTCTTTTTTGGTCGGCATAACTTTTCTGTCTGTTCTGAGCAACCTTTAGATTTTGTTTAATTTGAATCACTTGTTGTTCCATTTCTTTCAACATGTCGGGTCCAATAGTAATTATGTTTACTAGGTTACTCCAACTCACTGGAGTGGTGCACGGTCTACCATAGAGGACTTTGAAAGGACTCATCTTCAAGGATTGTTGGTAGCCGTTATTGTAGGCGAAATCCACCAGTGGCAGGTAATCTTCCCACTTTTTAGGTTGATGCATTACATGCATTCTTAGCATGTCTTCTAATATTTGGTTCACTCTTTCTGTCTATCCATCGGTTTGAGGATGATAGGCTATGCTAAACAATAATTTGGTCTCTAGACCAGCCATCAAGGATTTCCAAAAGTTGGAAGTAAATTTCGTGTCTCTATTGGACACGATCTTTTTAGGCATACCATGTAGTCTGAATATTTCCTTCATGAATATGTTGGCGATATCTATCGCCTTGCAAGTCGATTTGACGGGGATAAAATGGGCGGAATTTCTCAATTTATCCACCACCACCATGATGGCGTCATTCTGCCTGGTCGAAGTTGGTAATCCGGTGATGAAATCCATGGAAATGGTTTCCCATTTCCATTTCGGGATTGGCAGAGGTTGTAATAATCCTGCTGGGTGCCGATGTTTTGCTTTAACCTATTGGCATTCTAGGCACCTAGCTAAATAATTAGCTATGTCCTTCTTTAACCCAGGCCAATAAAATTGTTTCCTAGTGGCCATGATCATCTTCTGATATCCCGGGTGACCAGTATATGCTCTTTTATGTAGTTCATCCATTATGAACCTCTTCAAGTCGTCACAATCTGGAATATACAATTTGTTTTTGTAAGTTAGCAGACCTCCATCTATCATCTGGTAGCCTTCATACTTTATCCATGTGGGTTCTTGCTCTAGGTATGAGGTCATGGTCTGGAAGAATGTGTCTGTTTCTTGTGCATTCCTGACTCTTCCTTTGACATTCGTCTCGCAGGTGCTCACCACTGCTAGGTGAATTGTTTTCATACTTTTGCTAAGGGCATCGGCCACCTTATTTTCCTTTCCTTTAACATGTTTGATTTCAAAATCAAACTCACTAAGGAGGGCCATCCACCTAGCTTGTTTGGCATTGAGATTTGGTTGGTCAAACAGATATCACAATCCACAGTGGTCTTTCATAAGTACAAATTTCCTTCCCAGGAGGTAATGTCTCCACATTTTTAAGGCATGCACTATGGCGGCCAGCTCTAGATCATGGCTGACATAGTTGGCTTCGTGCTCATTCAACTTTCGGGATTCATAGAAGACTACACTTCCTCCCTGCATAAGGACTCCTCTGAGCCATTCCTTCCAGGCATCTGTGCACATGAGGAAGTCAGCTTCGGGATCAGTGATCTTCAACATGTGTGCGTGGGTTAGTAGATGTTTTAGGGATTGAAATCTTTCTTCACATTCTTTTGTCCACGTGAATTTAGCTCCCTTCTTCTGGAGGGCAGTGATTGGACAACCAATCTTGGAGAATCCTTTTATAAATCTCCTATAGTATCATGTTAAGCCCATAAAGGATCTGACATTTGAAATGTCCTTTGGGGTAGGCCATTCCATGATAGACCTGATCTTGTCAGGATCTACTCCTACTCCCTCTTCATATATGACATGGCCCAAGTAATGTATTTGCTTCTGGAAAAAGTCGCACTTGCTAAATTTGGCATAGAGTTGATGTTACCTTAGGACTTGAAGCACAATTCTAAGATGTTCCTCATGTTCCTCTCTATTCTTGGAGTAAATTAATATATCATCAATAAAAGCCAATACAAATTTGTCTAGGAATTTGCTAAGCATATTGTTCATCAAGCACATAAAAGTTACAGGGGCATTGGTCAATCCAAATGGTACTACCACAAACTCCTAGTGACCATATCTCATCATGAAGGAAGTTTTGTGGATGTCTTCACCCTTGATTCGGACTTGATGGTATCCAGATCTCAAGTCAATCTTTGAGAAGATGGAAGTGCCTCCCAATTGATTGAACAAATCATCGATCCTGGGTAAGGGGTACTTGTTCTTTATGGTTACCTTATTGAGTTGTCTATAATCTATGCACAGTCGGAGGGTACCGTCTTTCTTTTTCACAAAGAGGACTGGTGCTCCCCATGGAGACACGTTGGGCTGGATATAGCCTCTGTCCATCATTTCTTTTAGCTGTAATTTAAGCTCAACTAGCTCGGGTGTGCTCATCCTGTAGGGTGTCCTAGACACTGGCACCGCTCCCGGTGCAAGTTCTATGGAGAAGTCAATGTCCCTTCTCGGAGGTAAACCCGGTACCTCTTCCGGAAATACATCTCTATATTCTCTTAGTGTGGGGTGGTCTTCGAGGCTTGGTTTGTCATCTTCAATTGATTTCAACACCTGTATCGCATATAGTGGACATCCCTTTCTACAATACTTTCTCATTTGAAGGGCTGATATTTCTCTCACCGAGATAGGTTTTTGGATCCCTTGAAGGGATATCCTTCTTCCTTCTTCACTTACACATTCTAAGGTTTTATGGTAACAGTCCAGTCTGGCTTTATATGTGGCTAGCTAGTCCATACCAATCAACAGGTCATACGATCCTAGGGGTAATACATTAAGGGTTGCTTGGGTGGGGAATTCACCCATAGTGAATTGGCAAGCTGGTATGACCTTCGCTACCTTTCTTTTGGTGCCAGTGGATAATTGTACCAACCATGGCTTGGCGTGTTTATGTGGTTGTAATTTACACTTATCAATAGCCTTAGGAGCTATATAACTCAGATTTGAACCAGGGTCAATTAGAATAGACACTAGATGGTTGGTGATCATACCTTCCATCTCCACCACTGAAGCTTGGTGGTCAGCTTGTTTATTATGCAAGGCTGCATAGATTTGCGGCACACTACTGGCCACATCATTGATGGTGGTAGCTTCTTGAACGTTGTAAATTCTTCAACTGTTCTGTTGTCAGTGCGGGCAGTCCCTCAGTAGATTCTCTTCTCCCCAACCCCAACATTTCAAGGGTTCATTCTTTGGGTTATCAATCTTTCCTGGGGTAGATCCAAAAGGTTTATTTCTGCTCTGGGAGGGGAAATTCTTCTGGTGTACACTTCGGGTTGGGAGGCTCATCCTTGAGTCCTTTTTATAGTTTTTAAATCTTGAGGATTTAAACCCCTTTTTCTGGAATCCTGAACTATTCTTCTGCTTCCGGCCTTCATGAGGTTATGTCCGATGCCCAAGTTGTTCATAACAATATCTTGCCTTTCGGATGATATCTTCTAGGGTCTTTGGCTCATCAAACTCAATCTTGTTTTGATATTCCTTAGGTAGTCCACTGATGAATCATTGAACGTTTGCCTTTTCTTATTTTATATAGGGTACATACCTCAACAATTCGAGGAATCTGCTGACATATTCCTCTATGGTGCATTGCCCCAGCTTGAGTTCATAGAATTCTTTAGTCTTTTCGTCGAAATAATTTTCCAACAGATACTTCTTCCTTAAGTATTTCTCAAACTGTTCCCAAGATAGGTCTTCTTCGTGAATCCCTTTTACGTTCTTAAGGTCTTCCCACCAAATGGAAGCCTTCCCATTCAGGTTGAAAGTGGCTACTCGGGCCTTCAAATTTTTCGAGAAGTCATGGACTCTGAAATACTTCTTTAGTCCAAGCAGCCAGACCTTCTCTTCCTCTCCCTTCTTTATTTCACCGTCGAAAGAGGGTGATTTGGCCTTCTTGAATTCTTCGAGATTATGATTTTTGGAATGATCTCGCTTCTTCTGCTTTCTTCCGGAATAAGAACTAGTTCTGCCACTCGAATATCCCTCCGAGTCACTAGTTTCCTTTCCAGAGGACTCGTTCGATGCTTGTCCCTTATCTCTGGGGTGAACCTTTCTCGAGGTTCTCTTCCTAGTGTGGCCACTCAAAAGGCCATGTTTCCGTATCTCAGGTGGACTTCGAATTTTCTTTGTCTGTCGTCGGTCCGCGTGACTGATGTCAGGTCCATGTTGCAATTGTCTTTGTATGTTGGATAAACTCTGCAGCAAGACTGCATTAATTTCTATTTGCTTCTCTTTCTCTTTTATCAACCTCTCGTTGTCGGCCTTGCAGCTCTGTAATTCGACCATGAGGCTTCTCACAGTCTCAGCTAGATCTGGAGGGGTCTCTACCGCTCTCCTTTCATCAGACTCTTCGTCTCTATTATGGGAGCCATCTTCCACTTCATGGTGTGTCACCATTCTATGCGTCTACAGTTTCCCGCAGTTGATCGTCCCCTTGTTGTGCAATAAAAAAACACTTGTTGTTAGTCAACGTTATATTGATTCATAATCAACGCATAATTCATATTTTTCACATGCATACACACAATAGGAAATTTTCATTCTTAACTTCGGCTTTTGATAAAGAGGGTTAAGGTAGAGGGTTACTCCTTTTAAGAGTAGTTCAATGGAGTTTCTACACAACTCGTTCATGATCCCAAGTAGGCCAAGTGCTATAACCATGCTCTGATACCAATTTGTAACACACCCACTATGACAACTAAGATTTTCTTTTTCTTTTTGTCTTTTCTTCGAGGATCATAATCCCCGAATTTCTATGGGGCCTGGCACAAACCCTTCCTACCCGTAACCTCCCCCATGTGATCATTGGCTATGACCACATGTCTTACCAAAAGTGTGCTTCCGACTTTCGCGATTCAGGGAATTGTGATGCAAGCGTTCCCATGTTCTCTGTCTTTCGAAATGTCGAAATTCAAAAGGGTCTAACATATCCTTAGCTCCTTCCTTGGGTTGCTTGTCATATGACCGATCCCATGACCTGGTGCTAATCCTCTAAATGTTTTCAGGGTTTCGAGATTCGGAGAATCGCGACGCAAGTGTTCCTCCTTTCCCTTTCGAATCCCTGGAACTCGAAAGCCTGGTGTCATCCGGATCTGCGGTCCAGATCATCGACTTGACCAATGACCAGGATTAAATCCTGACATTCTACCTTTCGGAATTTAGGCGGGGTCTTCATTCCTATTTCTCTAATATCCAGAACCTTGGTGGCTTTAAATCTTCGCCACACGTCCCTACAATGGGCGGTCCAGATACTTTCGGGACTCCTCTTTCCTACCACAAGACCCTGTCCAGTGACCTAGGGCTCATTCACAGAGCGCATTGTGGTTTCACGTACCGGGATTTCTCAACATGCGAACACAAGGGTTCATACCCTTTGGTTTCCCAGGTGCCGAAACGCTGAAACCCATTCACACTTCACCAATTTAGGATATCGCATACCGGGATTTCACATATCAGTATTTCACAACATGCAAAGACAAGGGTTCATACCCTTTGGTTTCTTGGGTGCCGAAACGCCGAAACACCAAAACCTATTCAAGTTAAACCATTTCAAGGTTTCGCATATCGGTATTTCGCGACTGGCGAATACAAGGGAACTTTTCCTTGGGTTTCTCGGGTGTCGAAACGCTGAAACACCAAAACCTGAGAGAACCACTCTCTCTTGTATAAGGTTTCCAGACTCAGATGACATGATCCTTCAACGGGTTCTTGGGTAATTATCCTTAGGTTTGGTGACCAGACTGAAAAGCTTTCCTAAATCACCGAACTATGAACTTCTGTGACAGGGGTGAAGTAAACTCGTGGGTTTACTAAAACGGTAGTCTTTTCAAGGAACTCACTCCGGCTCTGGAATGCGAGGGAACTTCCCGGAAGCAGGTGCCTTCGGGGAGAATCAAACCAGGGCATAGAGTGAGTCAAGTAAATGGGAAAAATATCTAGGGAGCGGACTCGTAATCTGGACTTGTTAATTCTATATATACACCGATTATGGTCATATAAGTATAAGCATGCATCCACTATTTCCGATCAAAACACCAGGCAAACACTTCTATACAGAAATCATTTATGAGTGTACAAACATGAGCATACATTCCAGGATATTCAATTCAATATACAAGATATAAACACTTATCAGAAAACAACAGGTGTGACGCAACTGCTGAGAGGGGTGCTCGTTTCCACCCAACTGTATGCTCAATGACTCCAAACGGATTTACCACTAGCCACCCCCAAGCTAGACCACGATGCTTGAGGTTCAATTTTCTACTTCCAACTCAACGAAAGACAAGGACGAAGGTTACTCTCCTTCTCCTCTGTTAAGAACTCCCTGTGTTTCCAGAGTTTCTCCAGTTCTTCCCCGCGATCCCCATCGCGGGCGTTCTGTCTTCTCTCCCTTACAACACTTCCTCTCTTGCCTTTTCTCTGCAAGATTGCGTGTGGCGTGAATTTCCCCGTCCGTCGTCAGGTCTATGAGTTGTTACGGATGGGAGGTTCACCCCCATCCCCTCATTAACTCTTGAGGAGCCTCCCCACCTACCAATCTAAAGGGAAATATGTTCCAGGGTCAGAGATTTTCTTTGATCTTTGAGCAAGTAAAAACCAGTACAGTACTGGCTCAGTGGAAGTTAACGCAACCATTCTAGGTCCCTTCCACCACCTCTCATTAGCCATCGTGGTATCTTTTGGAACATCCCCCTCCCAGCAGCCATGCAACACATATTCATAACATAACTTACATTCATCAACCTTTTATAAAAGGGTTTGTCAAATCAAACATTCACGTCTTTGAGTTTTCCATATTTCTTGGCCAATATAGTTATTTTTACAAACTGGGGGAAACAGGGTGTTACAATTCCCTCCCCCTTAAAGGAACATCGTCCTTGATGTTCTATCTATAATTATGACGTGTATGTACAGAAGTAAACAAAATCAGATATGCCTGTTTCATGGCATCTTCCATTTCCCAGGTAGCCTCATCTGGGCCAAAATGTTTCCACTGCACCTTGACTTGTGCAATGGTTCGGTTCCTGAGTGAGGTTTCCTTTCTGTCCAGTATGCATTGAGGTTATGGTAGGAATTCTCCCTCTGATTCCACCTGGATCATAGACCAGACAATTATATGATTAGAATCATGTACATATTTCTTCAATAATGAAACATGGAAAACATTATGTGCTTTTACTGTGGGAAAAAGTGCTAGCCTATAGGCTACAGGTTCGGCTCTATCTATAACTTCAAAGGGTCCACAATACCAAGGTGCCAACTTGGCACAAGCTCCCATCCTTAGGGAACTCTTCCTGGGCCTAACTCTGAGATATACGTGGTCTCTCGTCTTGAATTCTCTTGGAGTTCTTTTTTGGTCGGCGTAAATTTTCTGTCTGTTCTGAGCGACCTTCAGATTCTGTTTAATATGAATCACTTGTTGTTCCATTTATTTCAACATGTCGGGTCACTTAGTAATTCTGTTTACTGGGTTACTCCAACTGACTGGAGTGGTGCAGGGTCTACCATAGCGGACTTCGAAAGGACTCATCTTCAGGGATTCTTGGTTGTCGTTATTGTAGGCGAATTCCACCAATGGCAGGTAATCTTCCCACTTTTTAGGTTGATGCATTACATGCATTCTTAGCATGTCTTATAATATTTGGTTCACTCTTTCCGTCTGTCCATCGGTTTGAGGATGATAGGTTGTTCTAAACAATAATTTGGTCTCTAGACCAGCCATCAAGGATTTCCAAAAGTTGGAAGTAAATTTCGTGTCTCTGTCGGACACGATCTTTTTAGGCATACCATGTAGTCTGAATATCTCCTTCATGAATATGTTGGCGATATCTATTGCCTTGCAAGTCAATTTGATGGGGATAAAATGGGCAGACTTTCACAATTTATCCACCACCACCATGATGGCATCATTATGTCTGGTCGAGGTTGGTAATTCGGTGATGAAATCCATGGAAATGGTTTCCCATTTCCATTCTGGGATTGGTAGACATTGTAATAATCATGTTGGGTACCGTTGTTCTGCTTTAACCTGTTGGCATTCTAGGCACCTAGATAAATAGTTAGCTATGTCCTTCTTTAACCTAGGCCAATAAAATTGTTTCCTAGTGGCCGTGATCATCTTTTGATATCCCGGGTGACCAGTATATGGTCTTTTATGTAGTTCATCCATTATGAACCTCTTCAAGTCGTCATAATATGGAATATACAATTTGTTTATGTAAGTTAGCAAACCTCCATCTATCATCTGGTAGCCTTCATACTTTATCCCTGTGGGTTCTTGCTCCAGGTATGAGGTCACGGTCTTGAAGAATTTGTATGTTTCTTGTGCATTCCTGACTCTTTCTTTGACATTCCTCTCGCAGGTGCTTACCGCTACTAGGTGAATTGTTTTCATACTTCTGCTAAGGGCATCGGCCACCTTATTTTCCTTTCCTTTAACATGTTTGATTTCAAAATAAAACTCACTAAGGAGGGCCATCCACCTAGCTTGTCTGGCATTGAGCTTTGGTTGGTCAAACAGATATAACAAT
>SNQJ01S0194485.1:0-17634 GCA_010110895.2 Picea sitchensis | reverse complement strand
TGCTTAATGAATGGTGTTTTCCGAGAATATTTAGACAAGTTTGTCATTGTCTTTTTGGATGACATCCTTGTATATTCCAAGTCAAAAGAAGAGCATGAGCATCATTTGAGGATGGTATTGCAAGTATTAAGGGAGCATCATTTGTATGCCAAATTGAGCAAGTGCTCATTTTATCAAAAGCAAATTCATTATTTGGGACATATCATTTCAAAGGATGGGATAGCAGTGGATCCTAAGAATATAGAAACCATTAGAGAATGGTTAGAACCAAAGAATGTGACAGAGGTCAGATCATTCATGGGCCTTGCAGGCTACTATAGGAGATTCATTGAAGGATTCTCAAAGATTGCACACCCAATCACTTCCTTACAAAAGAAGGGTGTGAAGTTTTAGTGGACATTGAATTGTGAAAAGAGTTTCCAACACTTGAAACAATTATTGACAAGTGCTCCAATACTAAGGATTGCAGACCCAAATGAAGACTTCATTGTATGCACAGATGCATGTAAACAAGGACTTAGTGGAGTCCTCAGTCAAAATGGGTTTGTTATATGTTATAAGTCAAGGAAGTTAAAGGAGCATGAAAGACATTATGCCACTCATGATTTGGAGTTGGCAGCCATAGTGCATGCCTTGAGGAAATGGAGACACTACCTCATGGGGAAAAGGTTTGAGATAAGAAGAGACCATAATGGTCTAAAATATTTATTTGATCAGTCAACTCTAAATGCTAGGAAAAGTAGATGGTTAGAATTTCTAAGTGAATATGACTTTGATATAAAGCATATCAAGGGGGAAGTGAACAAAGTGGCTAATGCACTCAGCAGAAGAGTGCATGAAATGCATGTTGCAACCATTAGCATGTACCAATCAGATTTGAAACCCATAATTTTAGAGGTTGCAAAATTAGATTTGCAATACAAGGAATTAGTGGCAAAATTACAACAAGGTAATTTGCAGCAGAAAATTGAAGAATGCAAGCTAGATAATGATGAAATTCTCATGTATATGGGAAGAATTTATGTGCCAAATTGCTAGGAATTGAAAAATCAGATATTTGGAGAAATGCATAATGTACCTTATGCTGGGCACCCAGGTTATCAAAAAAATATAGCAGCTGTCAAGAGCCAATATTATTGGCCATGCATGAAGAAAGAAGTTGTTGATTTTATTGCCAAATGTTTGGAATGTCAAAAGGTAAAAGATGAGCATAGACACCTAGTTGGTTTGCTACATCCATTACCCATTCATGAGTGGAAGTGGGAAGTTGTAACAATGGATTTCATCACCAAAATACCCAGAACAAACAAGAAACATGATTCTATCATGGTAGTGGTGGATAAGCTTGCTAATTCAGCCCATTTTATTTTAGTTAAGCTCACTCACAAGGAAGCCAACATTGTTGATGTTTATATGAGAGAAAATTTTCAATTACATGGCATACCCAAGACAATTGTGTCTGACAGATATCCAAAATTTACCTCAAAATTTTGGAAAGGATTATTTAATGAATTTGGAAAAAATTTGAATTTTAGTACAACTTATCATCCAGATTCAGATGGACAAACAAAGAGGGTGAATGTTGAGGACGTATGTGATGGATAAACCATCAAAATGGGAAGACTACCTACACTTGGTAGAGTTTGCTTATAACAATGGGTACCAAACATCTCTAAAGATGAGCCCATTTGAGGCACTTTATGGCAGAAAGTGCTACACACAAATAAGTTGGGATAACCCAGTAGATAGAGCAGTGGTTGGGCCAGAATTGCTCAGAGAAATGGAGGAGCAAATGAATAAAATAAAGAAAAATTTAAAGGCTGCCCAAGATAGGCATAAAAGTTATGCTGATAAGGACAAAACTCACAGGGAATTTAAAGTGGGTGATCATGTATTCTTGAAAGTGAAGGCCAACAGAATTTCCCTGAAGTTGGGAAATTGTTCCAAGTTGGCAGCTCGCTATTGTGGGTGGTTTAAAATCCTAGAAAGGATTGGACCATTAGCATATATGATTGCATTGTATGCATCTATGTCTGTTCATAATGTATTCCATGAATTATTGCTCAAGAAATATATACCTGATGTTAATCATGTTATTGATTGGAATGTGATTCAGGTGGAGCAAGAAGGCGCTTTCCAAGTGCATCCGGTACACATTATGGACCAAAAAATCAAATAGCTCCAGAATTGAGCCACAGGGCTTGTAAAGGTCCAATGGACCTGGTACAGTCCTTAGGACGCCACTTGGGAGCATGAGGATACAATGCGGGCATAATACCTGCATCTTTTCGAGGATTTTTTAAAATTTTGTTGTATATGAGTACATAATGCACTAGGGACAATGCATAAATAAGGGGAGGGGATTGTAATATCCCTAGTCCGAACCCAATTGTAATGTAAATGAAAATGTAATTAAGATGGTGAGCTGTTTGATATCATTTTTGTATGCACCTTTCATGGCATAGTGCACGCATGTATTGCACAATAAAATGAGGAAGTGTGCACATTCCAGGACACCGCGTGCAACAACTTAAGTGCGCATGATTTTGAGGCCAGGGAGCTTTTGTGCATATGTTGTGTTTTATAGGCTGGTGAGCCAGTTTTTTTATTATTAAGCTAGAGAGCCTAGATGTTAAAGGTCTGTGAGCCTACTTTTGTATATGTCTTAGCATTAATATAAAATACATCGTTGTTTGCATACCGACCACAATAAAAGAGTATGGGGGACTAAAATCCACTAGTTAGGGAGAGGGTGGGGGCTAAAGTTAAGGAAAAGGGGCTAAGATAGGGAGCTTAAGCTAAAAATGAATATTATATTAATATTTCTTAAAGTATAAAGTATGGATAATTATTTTATCCTAAGTTCCAAATTTGGGGACAAGTGGGCCAAAGTAGCTCCCAACATGACAAGTGTCAATTTGGGGACATGCATACATATTGTTAGGACTTAGTTAATTTTCGATCATTCATCCATGATTCCTTCCATCAGGCAGTCATCCATTCAGCCACACAAGGACCATTCACTCACGTAATCAGCTATCCTCCATACTTCCTGTCATTGTATCTGAACCTGTATCCATATCCATACTTGTTGGCGTAGCTGGTTAGCTTGGAAGATGGACTGTAGAAGCAGGTTGTCAGGCCCGTGGGATACTGAAGAGGTGAGTTGTCAGGCTTGTGAGAAATTCTCTAGGCGAGAGAATTGTTGGGAATTGATTTCCTGAAGGTGTTAAACTGCAGTTATAGGGCTTTGAGACTTCCTGTTCGGCCTGTTGTTGAATCCTAGAAAGAAAGTGGGGCAACCGAAGGACTGTTGAGCATAGAATGGGCACACTTTCTGGGGTGGGACAAACATGTGGGGAATGAGAGACTATAGGCTTTTAGTTTGAGTTGGCACCTGTAATGGAGTCTTTCCCTTTGTCTATGAACCATTAGCCTGGTTAGGAATCCCTTTACCTGGGTGGAGTTTAGTCCCAGCTCAGGGGTGACCCATTGCTGAGAGTGATGAACAGTGTGGTCTAAGGCTGGGAGGTTCGTGGAAGGTCTGCACGCAGTTGGTGATATTATTACCAAGATAAGTGTCAATTGTGTGATAAATTTGCATGCTGCATTATTATTTACGTGTTTATTTTATGGGTTTATCCTATGTGTGGTTATAATTGTCTATATATTTATGGGTATTTCCTGTATATGTTGCATGTATATGTTTACTGTCATTTTAGTTTGAATCTGTGCATTTACAGATGTATTTGTCTGTTTCCGTTATATATATATATTCCGCAAGAGTTCTATGTGTATATGTTTTAATTGCATGTAGTTCGAAAAATTTATGTGGCATAGCTCAGTTGATTGTTGGGTATGTTACAATATGTTCCACAAAGAGAACAAAAGCATTTTCTCGTGTATCGTGGCCTGACTTGGGTGGTCAGGGATGTTACAGCTACACAGTAAAGGTATGATTGAAGGTATGTCTAACTAATCTTTGGATTTTGATTTCTATGAACATTGTGTATATGGGAAGCAAAATCGGGTAAGATTCCCCTCTGGTGCAATGAGGGAAGAAGAAATTTTACAGTTGGTGCATAGTGATGTGTTTGCACCTATGTCGGTTCCATCACTGAGAAAATGTGTGTACTATGTCTCATTTATAGATGAATTCATGAGGAATACATGGATATATTTCCTCGGGAAAAAATATGAATACTTTGACAGGTTTAAAGAGTTTAAGGCTCTTGTGAAGAATCAGTTAGAGAAAAGAATTAAGGCACTAAGGACGGATAATGGTGGAGAGTTATGTGGAAATGAATTCAAATAATTCTATAAGAAGTGTGGTATAAAAAGGTATAATAATACTCCATGTACACCTCAAAAAAATGGAGTTGCAGAAATAACGAACAGGATGTTGACTAAAAAAGAAAGGTGCATGCTCAATGGTGTTGGGTTAGGATAGAAATTCTGGGCAGAGACATTGGGTACTGCATGTTACCTAGTGAATTGATCACCCTCATTAACACTAGATGACAAGACTCTACACGAGGTATGGACTGGTAAGAAATCCTCTCTCACACATCTCAAGGTATTTGGTTGTTTTTTGTATGTACACATTCCAAAGGAAATTAGGAGTAAGCTAGATAAAAAGGTATAAAAGTGTATCTTTATTGGGTATAAATATGATCTAAAAGGTTATAAGCTTTGGAACCCATAAGATAAAAAGGTAGTGTATATCCGAGATGTGGTATTTAGAGAAATCAAAGATGTTGTCAAACAAGAATTCCTACCAAGGAAGGAAGAACCAGAGAAAATAGAGTTTGAGCAGAAGGATGATGAATCAGACTCTACATAAGAAGAAGATCTCCATACTACAGTATTGAGTAGATCGGTTCAAGAAAGAAGGAAAATAGAAAGGTATACTCCACCTTATTTCAATTCAAATTTTTCTTTGTCTATTACTAATGATGATCCTAGAATTGTTAGGGAGGCAGTGGATTCAGAGGATGGAAAACTATGGAAAAAGGCCATGTGTTAGAAAAACAGGATCGCAGAGCAATAAAATAAAACAAATGTAGAAATAAAACACATAAGATACACAATACACTAGAGACATAGATATACATGGTTCACTCAGTGTGGGATACGTCCAACAGATAAATTTCCAGGTCCTTCCTTTATTATTATTCAGAAAATGAACGGATACAACCTACAACACACCCGCTATAACTTCCTCTTCTTTCTCTCACAATATCCTCTCTCATAATACAATATTCACAACCATACATAGCCGTAACACATTTCCCTCATAAAAGAGGGTTTCCTTCTAGGGAAAAAAACTCTAACATAACTTCTACCATCATATCTACAACCTTATAATGAACGGCCTAGATTTACTATGAAATTACGATATATATTTACAAGGCAATTTCCCCCCCCCGGACCCCGCAGGGGGGTAACACCCACCTGCACTCCCCCGCGTGGAGGAGTGTACATTCTTCCGGGGTGTAAATTCTTCATGGGGTATAAACACGACTGAAAACAAAGACCTCTGAATCAAGAAGACAATCAGGCTCCACAACCAACACCATGATTGAAGAAATGGTAGCCTTTGACAAGAATGAGTCTTTGGATCTAGTGGAGTTGTTGAATGGAAGAAATCCCATTGGCAACAAATGTGTGTTTAAGAAGAATCTGAATGCAAAAGGAAAAGTGGAGAAATACAAATGTCGGTTAGTAGAAAAATGTTATTCCCGGGTAGAGGGAATTGACTTTGGTGATATTTTTTTCTATTGTTTCCAAGTTAACTTCAATTACATTTCTTTTATCTATTGTTTTTGCATTTGATTTTGAATGAGAACAAATGGATGTGAAGACAACATTCCTACATGGGGATATGGAAGAATAAATCTACATGAAGTATCCAAAAGAATTTGTTGTGAAGGGAAAGAAAGAGCTTGTATGTAGGCTGAAAAAATCCCTATATGGGTTAAAGAAATCACCAAGGATGTGGTATCAAAAATTTGATACTCATATGTTGTTACTTGGATTCACTAGGAGCAACGAAGATCACTGTGTGTATTTCAAATTAATCTATTAACATCTCATTTATTTGGTCTTTCATGTGGATGATATATTATTGATAGGAAACATCAAGGAGATTATCCAGGATGTGAAAACTCAATTGTCCTCTAAATTTGACATGAAGGATCTTAGTGTTGCAAATTTGATTTTGGGCGAAGAGATTGACAAATATCATAGGATGAGGAAAATATAAGTTGAAGCTCATATATGGAAGGATAATAACACTCCCTGGTGTTATTCACATCCCAGGATTGGCTATAAATTTGATTTATGTAAGAAAAATGGATGATGCAGGGGTAAAACCAGTGTTTGAGAAAGAAACTTGTAGGATGGTTCAAGGAAAAATTATGTTCTTAAGGGAGTTCAGTTTGGAACTTTGTATAAGATGAAAGGAAGAAATATTAGTGATGGGTGTAATAGTTCCATTGTTCTTGAGATTGGAGTTGAAGAAGAAAAAACTACTACAGTCTCTAGAGAAAAGACTATGTTATGGCATCAAAGACAGGGGCATATCAGAGAGAAGGGTCTTCGACTACTACATGGTAAAGGTATGGTTAAATATATGTCTAACTACTCTATAGATTTTGATTTATGTTAACATTGCATATATGAGAAGTAGAATCGGGTAAGATTCCTCTCTAATGCATCGAGGACAGAGGGAATTTGACAGTTGGTGCACAGTGATGTGTTTGGACTTGTGTCGGTTCCATCATTGGGAAAATCTATGTACCATGTCTCATTTATTGATGAATTCTTGAGGAATACATGGATATATTTCCTAAGGAAAAAATCTAAAGTCTTTGATAGGTTTAAATAGTTTAAGGCTCTTGTGAAGAATCAAACAGAGAAAAGAATAAGGTGCTAAGGATGGATAATGGTGGAGATTTATACGGAAAAGAATTCGAAGAGTTCTGTAAGAAGTGAAATATAGCAAAGAAGAATACTAATACATATACACCTCACCATAATGGAGTTGTAGAAAGGATGAATAGGATGTTGATGGAAAAATCAAGGTGCATGTTTGGTGGTGTCGGGTTAGGACAAGAATTCTAGGTAGAGGTAATGGGTACTACATGTTACTTGGTCAATCATCCTCATCAGCACTGGATGAAAAGACTCCACACAAGGTATGGAATGGTAATAAACCCTCTCTCACACATCTTAGGGTATTTGACTACAAGGCCTATGTTCACGTTCCAAAGGAAAACATGAGTAAGCTAGATAAAAAGGATGAAAAGTGTATCTTTATTGGGTATAAAGATGGTCTGAAAGGTTATAAGCTTTGGAACCCCAAAACTAAGAAGGAAGTGTATAGTTGAGATGTGGTATTTAGAGAAATCAAAGATGTTGTAAAACAAGAAGTCCTACCAAGGAAGGAAGAACCAAAGAAAATAGAGTTTGAGTTAAAGGATGATGAATCAGACTCTACAAAAGAACATGAATTAGAAGAAGAAGATCCTCATACTCAAATATTGAGGAGATGAGTTTGGGAAAGAAGGCAACCTAAAAGGTATACTCTACCTGATTTCCATTCAAATTTTTCTTTGTCTATTACTAATGATGATCCTAGAACTATTAGGGAGGTAATGGATTCAGAGGATGGAAAACTCTGGAAAAAGGCCATGATTGAAGAAATGACATCCTTGAGAAAGAATGAGGCTTGGGATCTAGTCTAGTTGCTGACTAGAAGAAATCCCATTGGAAAAAAAATGGGTGTTTAAGAAGAATATGAATGAAAAAAGAAAATTGGAGAAATACAAAGCTCAGTTAGTAGAAAAAGGTTATTCCCAGGTAGAGGGAATTGGCTTTTGTGAATTTTTTTCTCCTCTTGCCAAATTAACTTTTATTAGATTTATTTTATCTGTTGTTACTACATTTGATTTTAAAGTAGAACAAATGGATGTGAAGACAACATTCCTACATGGGGATCTGGAAGAAGAAATCTACATGAAGCAACCATAAGACTTTGTTATGAAGGGAAATAAAGAGTTGGTATGCAAAATGAAAAATTCACTGTATGGGTTAAATAAATCACCAAGGATGTGGTATTAAAAATTTGATACTTATATGTTGGGACTTTGCTTCAAATGGAGAAAAGCAGATCACTGTGTATTTCAAATTAATTGGTGATCATATTAATTATTCCGTCTTGTATGTGGATGATATGTTGTTGATAGGAAACGACAAGTAGATTATCCAGTATGTGAAAACTGAGTTGTCCTCTAAATTTGGAATGAAGGATCTCAAAGCCGCAAATTTCATTTTGGGCATGGAAATTAAAAGAGATTGGGCAAACAAGAAACTCTAGTTAAATAAGAGGAAATATGTTGAGACAATATTGCATAGGTTTAATATGCAGGAATATAAACCGATCAAGGCCCCTATTCCTATAGGTGTAAAGTTATTTGTGGATTAGTGTCCCAAGACATAGGAAGGGGAAGAGGGCATGTCTCATCTTCCATATGCGAGTGCGATTGGTAGTTTGATGTATGGAATGGTTTGTATTAAACCATAAATTGCACATGCAGTGGGAGTTTTGAGTAGGTATATGTCAAAACCAGGGAAGGAGCATTAGACATCGGTAAAGAGGGTTTTCATGTATTTGTGTGGCACTACTAGTTATGGATTGTGCTACCAAGGAAGACTAGGATTATATAGAGTGTTGGACATACATGGGTTTGTTGATGCAGACTGGGCTGGAGATATGGATCACAAAAGATCTACAAGTGGGCATGTGTTTAAAATTTTTGGAGGTTCAATCATTTGGATGAGAAAAAGATAGTTTGTAGTGGCACTCTCAACTATTGAAGTTGAATACATGGAACCCACTCATGCAAGCAAGGAAGCAATATGGTTATAGAGATTGTGTTTAGGTATTGGGTTGGTACAACAAGCTATAAGGATAGATTGTGACAGTCATAGTGTAATCTTCTTAGCAAAGAACCCGACTTATCATTCAAAGACAAAGCATATTGATGTTCAATATCACTTTGTGAGAGACATGGTTGAAGAAAGGAAAGTGTTTTTGATGAAGGTGGATACTTTGAAGAATTTTGCAGATTCATTAACAAAATCTATGAGAACTAAGAATTTCTCTTGGTGTAGAGGATACATGGGCATTGATGCCCTAGAATGTTGACTATGTAACCATATAACCCCTTGTATGCAAAGAAAAGAACAAGTGGGAGAATATTGGGTATATGTTATATTCATTGCATGACTAGATGTAATGTTTTTGTTTCATCGAGCACATTGGGCTGTCATAGGGGGGTAGATCCCCCCCTACACATGGGTTCGGGGATAGTGCCCCCCCCCAAAAAAATTGGTGCTCTTTTGGGTCAGTTTTTGGTGGTTTTTCGACACATGGTTTTTGTCAATGGTTTTCTAATTTCGATTAAGGAATTAGGGTTGTTGACTAATTTGGGTCAATGGATTGTGGGTTTTGAATTCCGTGGGATCCTATATATTGTATTGTATTGTAAACAATGAAGATATGATGAACAAAATATTAGTGCAACTCTAAACATGTTGTTGGTTTTCCCGTTTTGGGTTTAGGGTAAAAATCTTTGTGTAATGTGTGTGTGTGTGCCATTGTATATTTTTTGTGGAAGATGAGTTCTTCATGGAGAAAAACGCACAGTTAGGAAAGTATTGAGGACAACACTTATTTGAAGGGGAGGGGCATGTTAATCCCTAGACAAAGCTACATGTTAAGTATAAAACCCCTTATTAATCTCTAGATATTGAACTATTACATTTCTAGTGTTATATTTGTATGTAGGATAGAACCCTTCATTGTACCCTTTCATTATAATTGTACCCATTCTCTCTCTCTCTCTCTCTCTCTCTACACACACACACACACACACACACACACACACACACACACACACACACACACCAAGGATACCTAGTCTTAGGATCATATCATCTCGTCTTGTACATTGAATATATTGTAAAAGTAAGTTTCACCCTCGAAGTGGAATGTTATTGATTGGAATTTTATCATTCTCAAGGTGTTGGTTCATAACAAGATACATTCAAAAAGCACTTTGAAGATAAGTACTTAGGAAAGATATATTACCATAAGGAATATCAATATTATTCATTGGAGTAGGGTAGGATGATATATGAAGAATACAAATGAAATTTCATGTAATTAGTCAAATATACCCATGGAATTAAGGAAGAAATCCAAGTCAAAAGATTCATTGGAGGACTCAGAGGTCATGTTAAGGGAGAGGTTCGAACCTTCAAATATGAAGAGTAGAATTCCATGGAGAAATTAATTGAGTGGTAATATGAATCAAAGGATTAATCACCAGAAAACTTGGAGGTGGAAGTTTAATGAACAAGGCTTTACTCTGGAACCACCACCTACATCTAGAAGAGGAGACATACCAACCCTAGAACTATATTTTTTGAATGAGAATAATTTGGAAATAAATCCTACAAGTGACCTAAGAGGAAGAATTAAATGAGGGAACATCAAATCACTTAGAGCCAAAAAGAACCATGGGATATGTAGTTTAAGGAAATATCTATGTAGTTGTGGATAACAATCAAGTCTATCAAGCCTCTTTGATACAAGCTTGAGGTAATGTATCTTATAAACATTATACCATTTTCATTGACATAGGAGGCACTCATATTTTCATATCCTCTGTACTGGTGGCTGATTGTAAGTTGAGTGGTGAAAAGCTACAAAATCCTTGGAAGGTGCAAATGGTGAATGGTGTCAAGAAGTTGATCATTGTGTGGTGGACCTAGGTTTTTGGAATAGTGCCATATGTCTTCATGAGATATCTTAGAGATCTCATGATGGAATAATTGCAAAATATTGGCCAAATCTTCATAAGGCTAATGTGGACTACGATGAGAATATGGTTGAATGTGTAGAAGATACAGAATAATAAAAAACATATCAGAGAATAAGACCTCACTGATCAATAAGACATATATCATCTATGCAAGCTAAGTGCAATGTGCATGGAGAATTTAAGGGTTACCTTGTTCACATCACTGAAGAAAAAAGTAAATTAAGTGTATAAGAAAACCAACTACTAGTGATAAGAGAAAATGTATGCACATATTCCCAAAAGAATTGTTTGGCTTACCACTGACCTGAGAAGTAAATTACAAGATATATATCATGCATGGGGTAACCTCATTATTGAAGGAACCTTATAGAGTGGGAAATAACAAGCTTTGGGAGCTCAAGATGTAACTACAAGAGATATTGGATAAATGATTCATATGTCCTATTGTATTAACCTTAAGAGTTACTATATTATTTATCAGGAAGAACATGACATTTCAAATGTGCATTGATAATAGGTTGTTATATAAAGCTAATATTAAGAACAAGTACCCACTACCTAAAGTTGATGATCTATTTGATAAACTCAAAAGGATGAAAGTGCTCTTGAAATTGGAACTAAAATCAAGTTACCATAAGATAAGAGTAGAGGAAATTAATGTACTAAAGATTGTGTTTAGGACTAGATACAAGCATTATGCTATTTTAGTCTTTCCTTTTGGATTAACAAATACACCTATAGTCTTCACGAGGTTTATGAATGACGTGTTAATTTTTTTTTAGACAAGTTTATGTTGGTATTTATTGATGACATCCTCAATTATTCTCATAATGAGGAACACTAAGATAACCTCTACATAGTTTTACATAAGTTGTGAGAATATCAATTGTGTGCTAAGCTAGGTAAATATGAGGTCTTCAAAATGAAATCCAATTCCTTGGACATATCGTATCTGGAGATGGATTGAACTTAGTTCTCAAGAAGATCAAATCTATATCTAGTTGGCCAACTCTAAAGAATGCAATTAAACCAAGGATATCCCTAAGAATAATATGATATTATCAAAGATTCATAAAGGGATTATCGAGATTACATCACCTCTATTTAAATTACAATTTAAAAAGTTCAAGTTTCTATGGATCACCTTGAATAAGGAAATATTATAGGAGCTTAAATGAGTTCTCATGTCAACACCAGTAATAGTACATCCCAATTTTGATAAATATTTCCCAATATACATTCATGCCAATAATTGAGTAATGAGGGATCTAGATGTAGAAATTATAGAAGAACTTATGAGTGATGTCAAGATCTAGAAATTACATCTTTTTGTACCATATTTTCCCTACTTTTAACCCTTTTCACTTACCTAGACCTTGTATCAATACATTATTGTGCGAGATTTAGAATTAATGTGTTTCCATTACATTTCTTTAGTACTTTACATGAATTTATTATTAAACATTAGAAGAAGATCATATTTTCATTTATATTTGAGTTCATTTGCAAAGACGATGTGCCAGACAAGTTGTGCAGACTGTGATATCGCCATAGGATGTATTTTGGCTCGACAATTGTTGCAACTATGGAGTGTTGCAACTTTGGCTTGATAGCTGCTGCAACTCCCACGTAGTTGTTGCAACTCATTACAATAGTTGTTGCAACTTGTCAGGGAACTATTCTACGTTGCAAATCCTTACAACAATTGTTGCAAATCAACATGGAACTATTTTGGACAACAACTCTCGTTGCTGAAACTCTCATTGCTACAACTCCACCCATGTTGCAACTCGGTTGAAGTACAGTTGTTGCAACTCTCGTTGCTGCAACTCCACCTCTATTGCAACTCATTTGAATTATAGTTGTTGCAACTCCGCCAATGTTGCAACTCATCCAAGGAACCTTGAGCCGTCAGAACCATGAGCCATGCTATCACATATTTTTCATTTATGAATTTATGCAACAATAATATTAGTCCAAGAAAATAAAAAATACAGATATAATTTTGCAATTCCAAGACAAAATACTAGTTTGGGAAAAATATCTCGGAGTTATTTATTATTTGCTAATTGTTAGCAAAATGTCTTGGAAGTTACTATTATTTTCTAATTGTTAGTAGAGTTATTCATTATTTTCTAATTGTTAGTTGGAAACTAATTATTATTTGGGAAATTGTTGTAACCACTATGGATTTATTAAATTCATAAGTGGGTTTATTTAAATACATGTTATTGCTAGTTTCCATTAAATTTATTTATAAAAGAGAGCACTCTTTCCATTATTCGGGAATGACTCTTAGAGAAATGTCTAAATGACAAGGGAATAATTCATTAAGTTTTTATTTTAATTGTAGTTTCATAATTTCCATAGTTTGTGATTTAATTAATTGATTTGATTTATTTCTTTTGCATATTTGTAATAGTTTGATTCCTTTTGATTAGTTTAAATAATTTAAATAATTTATGTTGTAAGTGTTGATATAGAATAATATCAACACTCTATTCTATGGAGGTAGGGCCCACTCCAATAGAACAAAGTGTTGTGTAGCTTAGGTAGTTTTCGTTAATTTCTCGTTGTGTGATTTAATTATGCAAGTTGTTAATTATTTGTTGTGTGATTCAATTCATTGATCTTGTTAATTATTCACGAGGGATTGTATTTATTGATTCATGCAATTGATTATTCATATAGGCTTGTATTTCATTATGTGCTTAACTCAATGATTGCAATTATTGTTTGAAGTAATGACATGGATCATCTTGGCAAGGATTAGACTCTGATTTTGAGGACTTAGTTAATTTATTTTCCAACAAGTAGTTAATCAATTTCCTTTCAACGTGTGTGATTTATTTCCAGCAAGTGTGGTGTGAATTTCAATTTCTGGAAGAGTAATTTAGAGTTTCAATTCTGCAATTAGTTTTATTGCACATTTATGGGGTTTCTTCGGGAAACAATAGAGTCATATTCTTGATACCTACAGTTGGTGTGAATTTCCTTTCCGACATAGTAGTTAGCAAATTTAATTTTTTGCAAGTGTGACATTTACTTTCCTGTCTGTGTGTTTACTTTCTAGCAAGATTGATTTACTTTCTTGTATGTGTGTTAACTTTCTTGCAAGTGTGATTTACTTTCCACATTTTGTAAAACCTTGCCAGAGCTTGAGAATTTTCTATACTTTGAACACAAACGTAACAATTGATACTATGACTACAACACATAGAAACAATAGTTGTTCCTGCATATACAATGCATGGCAATTCACAAGTTCTATATGAGCCCTCAATTGATAATTAAATGCACAATCATTTTAGTTTCCTTTATGAGAAATTATAAAAGTTATTAAAAAGACTTGACAAGTGGGAAACCAATTATCAAATTTCCGACGAACCCAATCTAAGAACCAGAGGATATCACCTTCTCTGCTGAGTCAATAACACAATAGAGGATTGATTTTCTAAACCTTTGATATAATATGGTAGTAGAAGAAGGAACGAGATCAACTAAGGAAGAAACTGTCATATTTGAATTCCCAATTAGAGACCCTCGAGGCTTGGAACATATGAAGAATATTCCTCCTTCATCCCTACCAAACTTCAATGTTATGGAAAGTGAGGATCCATATATGTTCCTTTTCAAATTTTATGTTCTCTACATAAGTTATGATTACATCATAGATTTCTAGAAATTAAAACTATTTCCCGCCACCTTGAAGAATGCAACATTGCACCGGATTATGGGACTTGGAGGGAATCATATTGGAACTTGGCAAGACATGAAAAATACGTTCCTAAATAAGTATTGGGACTATTAAAAGGACGATGATCACAAGGAATAAATATTTAGGATGAATCAGAAGGAAGACAAGAGTTTGGAAGACTATGTAGAATGATTTCAGTACAATTTGCAACGATCAAAACAAAGTAAGATGGATAACGATGGCCCACAAATTATTTTTTTAAGAGGAATTAAAGATGAGTGCATTGATATTTTAAACTTAATGGGGGATCAAGATGTTTCTCAGCTGAGCTATGACAATATTTGTGAACTTTGCAAACATTACTGAAGAGGAACCTCTAGGTAAGGGAAGGGACCTAGAGACATTGTAGCTAAGATCACTAAAACATCCGAAGAAGGCATTACTCGAGAAGAGATTGGAAATTTGTTAGAATACATTAAGACTAATATCCTTAGCTGCTTGATTTCACAACTAGACACACTACAAGACAAAAATAAGTGAGAAGAAGTAGAGATGGACTTGTCAATATTCTATTCCAAGTGTAGAAAAAAACACCCCTTGAAAGAATGTCCATTAAATAACATTGAGATTTATGGGATTTGTGACTAGGACCATATCACTAGCAATTGTCCCTCTCTACTAGGATTAAAAGAAGTATATTGAAAATCAAATGTAGAGACTGAGCAGATCTACCTTGTTACCCAAAAACGACCTTGAAATCCTTGCCCCCTAGATATGGCTCAATACCCTTCACAGTCTTATAATTCTTATTGTACTAACCCACATATGAAATGTCTATCTCAATCATGGTATACCTCTATTCCCTACCAACAATAAAGATCTCTACCAACCCAAATCCATCCATGGAAGTATGGATAGTGACATCCTTCATTTGGGAACCAACAACAGTCAGTTGCACCATTTTCTCAACAAACACAATTCCCACCTTTGAAAACACCCCCACAACAATAGTGACAATTGCCTGCAAACAACCCTCTATCAATACCTCAACTTCCAACATAGCCCACTACTAACCCGAACAATAAAAAAAATAAACTCACTTAGACTACTGAGTTTTCTTGCTACCCTACCTATTCTATCTACCCTCTAGAATGACAATATATCCATTTACCATAAGGGAGAACCCTCAATGATAGAACTCCTCCAATTATTACAGAACATGATGAAGAGGAAGTTCAAGATTCTATAATGAACCATTCTACTGAAACTCCTCAAACCACTAGTTCTCCCAAGACTCCATATCAAACACAATTAGCAGTGGTTGCACATTTTCCTCCCTACCCAGAGAGTTTAAGCTTAGACAAACCCCTCATTCAACCTAAACTTGACTTCTTGGGAGAGTTAAAGAATATGTGTGTGAAAATTCCCTTATTTCAAGTGATCAAGGATATCCCCATATACACCAAAGACCTTAAAGAATTGTGTTTAAAGAAACTTGGTAAAAAAATAAAAGACCCTTAAACCGTTCATGTGATCGGTCAGCTAAAAGATCTAATTCTTGGAAAAAATATTATTGCCAAATATACAAAGATGAGGAGCCCCATTGTGGATGTTCAAATCAATAATTTCCTTATCTCAAACACTCTAATTGAACTAGGGGGTGATATTAATGTGATCATTAAGGATACCATGTAGAATATTGTACTTTCCAACTTATGACAAACTCCTACGGTCCTCAAACTAGCTGACTGATCCACCATTAAACTTGAGGGTATCTTGGAAGATGTTGTGATTTTTGTAGACTCATAGGAGTATCCTGTAGATTTTATGGTCCTTCAACCAAAATATAAATTGGGAGGTTATCCATTGATCTTGGGCAAGCCATGGTTGGCCACAACTGATGTTTATATTGGTTTCATATCTTGTGACATGACTATCTCCCACATAAATTATACGAAGAGACTTACCTTATACCCTCCTGCCAAGCCTAGAAAAAATAAAGAAATTCCTATATGGGTGGAAAATGATGATAGTGATGATGCGAGTTTCCACCAACTTCTTATCATTGAGAAATCACTCTCTTTCAAGGAAGAGACTAAGTATGATGTAACTAATAGCTTCATAAGCAATCCTTACTCATATCCACAACCAAACTATTAGATTCACAACCATATCATGGATCAATCTACTTAAGAAAATTGTTCATTGACTGATCTATCCTTGCCATCAAAATCTATACCCATTCCTCTATATGACATAACAAAATCCACCAACACACTAGTAGAGATTGACCCAAGAAGAACATTGAACATCAATTCTAAAATTGAGCCCTTACAAAAAGAACAATTGATTAAACTATTGCAAGAATATAGTGATGCATTTTATTGGGAATACATCAACATGAAAGAAATCCATCCAAATATTTTCACTCACCATATCTGTATAAAGGAGGATTCCCAACCTATTCAACAATCCCAACATAGAATGAACCCTGCATTACGTGAAATTTTAAAGGATGAATTGCAAAATTTGCTCACTTTGAATTTCATTTTCCCTATCTCTGATAGCCAATGGGTATCACCACTTGTGATTGTTCCAAAGAAGAGTGGGAAACAATGCATTTTTATTGATTATAGAGAGCTAAACAAAGCCACTAAAAAATATCATTTTCTCATGCCTTTTATCAATCAAGTCCTTAACATGTTGGAAGGTGAGAAGTACTTCTCCTTCCTTGATGGGTTTAGTAGATAAAACCAAATCCAAATCACCCATAAAGACTAGGATAAGACCACTTTCACCTACTCATAGGGGAAATTTTCTTACCAAGTCTTTCCCTTTGGACTTTGCAATGCATCCACTACCTTCCAACAAGTCATTCTCGGTGTATGGATGATTTCATGGTGTATGGAAACAAATTTGATGAGACTTTGGCCAAATTAGAGAAGGTAATCGAAAGATGCAAGGAAGCAAACCATTCCCTCAACAATGAAAAATGGTGTATGTTACTAACCGAGGGAATTGTGTTGGGTCATCATATCTCTCCTG
>SNQJ01S0194482.1:5675-17635 GCA_010110895.2 Picea sitchensis | reverse complement strand
TTGTAACCTTAATATAACAATAACGTTAATATTGCTATATGAATGGACACTAGTCCTAGGAGTGACACATCTTATAGTTGTGTGTTAGTAAAACATTCTTAAATCATAAAGGTGCTTGAAATTATTTACGAAAGTTGCAAGCCGAGTTCCTGTTACTTAGAGGGGTTAATAAAATGAATATCATGATTGAAACTGAGAGCTGTTTTAAGCTCATTAAGTATGGTTAGAAGATTGTTTTAGATCAGGGAATTGATGGATGAATTCCTTGGATGAGGAAGTGGACAAACTCATAACAACTGAAAGTCAGTCAACTTGAAGCTGAGAGTAGCTTAGTTGCATCAAGACTAAAAAGTCAATAGATTCGAGTTTCTGAAAATGTCTCTTTAATAAAATGGATATCATGATTGAAAATGAGAGATGTTTTAAGCTCATTAGGTGTGGGTTAGAAGATTGTTTTAGATCAGGGCGTTGACAGATGAATTTCTTGGATGAGGAAGTGGACAAACTCATAACAACTGATGGGCAGTCAACTTGAAACCAAGATTAGCTTAGTCACATCAGGATAACAAGTCAATAGATTCGAGTTTCTGAAAATGTTTCTCTTGAAAAAGAAGGCTTCGGCTGCAAACTCTAGAACGATAGGAGATTGAACCTTGAAATGAAACACTTAAAGACCTTAACTTGATATATTTGAACATTATTGAACTGTTTCAAGTAAAGAGGTGAATGGTTCTGATTGTCTGACTCCGTATGTTGTCTTGCTGATTCCTTTGGGCCAGCTCCCTCCACTAGTATTTTATGGAGATTTTTGGAAAGGCTATATAAGGCCAATGTTTTTAAATCAAGTCTGGGATAAATCTTAGCTGCTCTTGATGGTTTACATGGAATTCTTTTCAATAGAATACAAGGCTTGTTGAATATAAATCAATTGCTTTGTTCTAATTTAAGTCCTTATTTTACCCATTATTCTTATTTTTTCTATTTTTGGAAAAACTTAAGAGCTCTCAACCATTTCAAAGCAACAACATAAAGACACTTTGCAGCAATTTTCCAAACAGGATTTGTACCACAATGCACCCCTACCTTTGAAGAAATTAATCATCCATCTTATAGATTAAAAAAGGCAAATGATAAACAAAATTTTATTTTCAACCGAGAAGTCAAAGCTAATATGATGGTGACCAGAGAAGGAAAGAAGAATCATTGACCATTTTTTTTCTAAACAAAACTTTGTTTATTTTATGGAGAACATATCAAGTTCGAAATTAATTTGATTGTTTCCTAAAGAAGAATCATTGACCATTTTTTTTCTAAACAAAACTTCGTTTATTTTATGGAGAACATGTCAAGTTCGAAATTAATTTGATCGTTGCCTTTTCAATGACTGTATCACATAGTCAAATATCTTCATTAATGTCACTGCAATTACCCTTTTCACTCTATACTACCAAATATTTTCATAATTTTCCAACCAAGCTGAGAATCACCAGTGAATTATTGTACCGCATAGGCAAATATATTCAAGAGTGTCACTGTAATTTCTCTTTTCACTTTACACCATCAAAACTTTTTCATAATTTTTCCAACTACGCTGAGAATCACCAGCTTCATCTAACGAGATGTTAGTATGAGATTGAAAGATGATGCTATCACATCAACCTGGGGACTTGCACATCAAAGCCAGAAATTGGATTGGAATTTTTTTTGGTGCAGGTAGTGCTTTGTAAACTTCACTACTCTCACAGTTGCTATGCATGTAGGATTATTCATAACACAAACAAAAATGCAAACTACAGTTTTTTCACAATTGCCTTGCATGTAGGATTATTCATAACACACATTTCTCTCACAATTGCTATGGATGTAGGATTATTCATAACACAAACAAAAATGCAAGCCTTATTCATAGCTGGAGGTATAAATGAATGGATTTTTCTGAATACAAATGTAGAGTAGACAACTATTTAATGTCCAAATATGTTTACTTAACAGACATCAAAATCCTTTTGGATAGCTTTAAACATTTTGACAACCATCTTGTTAAAATATTCGATGTGCCCGTTTTACCATAGACAATATCACTATTGTCACCCAACCATAGGCACACAGCCACTCCCGAGCACCATAACCTTTTCTAGATAGAATGATTCCGGAAGCAGCTCTAGAACCAACAGATAACCAAGAGAGCACATCTTTCTCCAAAGATAGCTCACCAAACAGAAAGTCCCAAAGCTAGAGAACAAGAACAATACTCAGCTGCAACAGTTGCAGTTGCACTTACCAAGAATACCACCAAGAAATATCACCAAGAACACCCCCAAGAGATACTGGAAGGTAGGGCACACATTTTAGGCTAGATGGCGCTAGAGAGAGACCGAGAACCATCCAAGAAGATCCACCTTCCATCCTTGCAGTTGTAGCTCCAAACTTGCGCCAAAATTAATTGAGAGTGTGTGAAGTGAGTGTACAAATGAGCTAGATCATCTCTTATTTATAGTGGTTCTTGTCACTTGTCTGGGTTGACTTGTCCTTTTAGAATCTAATACTTTAATATTAATTCTTTTACTGAGCCGACTTGTCTTTTAGGGTTTCTACACATTTGTTTAGGGTTTCTCTAGTTTCTAGAACATTCTAATCTAGTCAAAGGTTACACATGGAGGTTGATACCTCCAGCGACTACCATAATATCAACACTCCCTCTTAGCTAGGGAGGTATTAACAAGTAACATCGTCATAGCCACACATGCTATCTCATGATCACGTAGATCAACTCACGAGCAACATCACCACTATCAATACCATTTGATAGCATCAACTACTTCATCTCTCGAGACCATACTCCATTTGAGTAATCGAGCACGATGCTGAATAAGTCACTCACTCAACAGAGTGATACAAGGACCATTCTTCTAATCCGGACATACGTCCTAGAAGAATGACTGTCCCAACATATGTTGAATGTCCTCAATGGCTCCAAGAACCATCCTCTCCATTGTATCATCTCTAAGCTATATGATCATATCTAAGCTGTACTAGCATGATGCTCTGCATCATATCTAAGCTGTACTAGCTCGATCATATCAGGCATGATGTGGAGTACCATCTACATCATCTCTAAGTCGTACTAGCATGGTGTCAATGCACCATCTCTAAGCTGTACTCACAAGATGTAGATCAATGCCTCTGCATCATGTCACCATCCGTCTAGCTGGTAATCACTCCAACACCGCTGGTTGACACACTAGCCTAGGAAACACCTTCAACACTACTGGTAATCTCCACGGCAATCCAGTAGTAGTACACAATTACTACAATGCCATCCAATATATCACAACTTTGTTGATCCATAGTAGTACACAACTACTGTCCAGTGGTACACAACCACTCCTAGTAACACACAACTACTAACTAGTGACACACAGTCACTACCAATGGAGCACATCCACTACAGTAGCATACAACTACTGTCCAGAGACATACAGTCTCTACAACAATCATATCATCTGATATCATCTTGCATCAACAATGTCATCAATTGCATCACCTCTAAGTCGTACTAGCACGATGCAAATGCATCATATCTAAGATGTACTGGTGTGATCTGGAGTATCATCTACATCACCTCTAAGCCGTACTAGCATGAACATAACTAGCATGATGAGTGTGCATAATATCTAAGCTGTACTCGCATGATGTAGATCAATGCCATTCTGTGTCACCTCTAAGCTGTATGATCATCTCTAAGCTGTACTAGTATGGGCATATCTAGCATGATGCCAAGGCATCATATCTAAGATGTATGTCGTATCTAAGTTGTACTAGCATGATTATATCTAGCATGACACGAGCCATCTGCATCACCTCTATGCTGTATGGTCATCAGTAAGCTATACTAGCATGAACATATCTAGCATGATGTCAATACATCATATCTAAGTTGTATGGCCATCTCTAAGCTGTACTAGCATGGCCATATCTAGCATGATGTGACTCATAAGCATCGTCTCTACGCTGTACTAGCATGATGTCAATACATCATATCTAAGTTGTATGTCCACCTCTAAGCTGTACTAGCACGATGCACCTTAGGCCACTGTATCATCCACAACTCCAACCATCTGTATCATATCTAAGCTGTACTAGCATGATCATAACTAGCATGATGCAATCATCATCTCTATAAGCTGTATGACCATCTCTAAGCTGTGCCAGCATGATACAGATCTGCAACTCACTGATAGTCCATGATGCCACATATCAACACTCCCTCCCAACCGAGGAAGTCATTTCCTCCCTCTCAACCAAGGGAGCAATCTCCACAAGTCCCAACTTGTCCCTTAAGTATGCAAACTTTATCTTGGACAGAGGCTTTGTCAAAATATCAGTTGTCTGCTCATCAATGGAGATATACTAGAGAATCACTTCTCCCCTCTGGATTTTATCATGGAGAAAGTAGTACTTGATATCAATGTGCTTAGACCTCTTATGGAACAACGGGTTCTTTGAAAGCTTCACACAACTTTGATTATCACAATGTATCACAATCGAATCCAACCCCTGATCAAATAGTCCATAAACCAGCTTACGAAGCCATACTGCTTCCGTACAAACATCACAATCTGCAATATACTCTTCTTCTGCAGTGCTGAGTGCAACAAACTTCTGTTTCTTGTTAGCCCATGATATCATAGCAGATCCCAAACTAAAACATATACCACGAGTACTCTTTTTGTCATCTGCACTTCCTGCCCAATTTGAATCAGTAAATCCATGCAGCTATACATCACTGTTTGAGGCATATCTCAAACCATAGTTTATCTCAAACCATAGTTTATCTCAAACCATAGTTTAGCGTTCCACAAAGATATCTCAAAATATGCTTTGCAACTATCCAATGCTCATGTCTAGGTTCCACGTGGAACTGGCTCAACATGTTCACAACAAAGCAAATGTCCGGTTGGGTATTCACCAAATACATCAATGAGCCAATCAACTGCCGGTACAGGGATGAGTCTATTGGATTAGAATCAGAGTCTCTCAACTTCCTTATATCTATCACCATGGGAGTTGCCATGAATTTGCAATCCATCATCCCAAACTTCTGAAGGATCTTTACAACATACTTCCCTTGCCCTAGCAAGATTTCACCACGCTTTTGCCATACTTCTAGTCCCAAATGATAATGCATGAGACCAAGATCCTTCATATCGAATTCATAGGCTAGCTCCTTTTTACACTGAATAATGAGAGGCTTTGCACCTGTCAGAAACAAATCATCAACATATAGTAGAAGGATCACATGTGCATCATTCACAACCTTGTAATAAAGGTTTGAATCAACATAGCTCTTGGAAAATCCAAGTCTTGTCAAGTAACTGTCAATTTGTGCATACCAATCTCTTGGAGCTTGCTTGAGTCCACACAAGGCCTTCTTTAATCTGCATACATGGGTATCTCTCGGGTGTACCTCAAAGCCTTGTGGTTGCTCTATGTATACTTCTTCCTCAATTACTCCATTGAGAAAAGCGGTCTTTACATCCGTTTGATGTAAACTCCAACCCATGGATGTTGCAAGAGATATGATGGCTCTAAATAGAGGTATATCTGGTAACTAGAGAAAACGTCTCATCATAGTCTTCTCCCTCCTGTTGGGAGAACCCTCTAGCCACAAATCTCGCCTTGTATCTATCGATACTCCCATCTACTGCATGCTTTATCTTGTAAACCCATTTTGAAGTTACTATCGACTTTCCTTCAGGTCTAGGCACAATTTCCCATACATCATTTTTTTTCATGATTGATATTTTTCCATCATAGCTTCCTTCCATTCTTTCTGCTTGACTGACAACTAAAGATCCTCAAGTGTTCAACACTTGGCTTCTTTCCGGAGAAAACTTCTTTTGGAGTCATGTTCTTCAATATATGATGAAGGCTTCTATTCTAAACATATACGATTGTCATATCTATTTCTCTCCATAGAAACATGGATAGATTCCGGTCATTCATGATTGCCTTGATAGATTCTTCAATGGATTGGTTCTTTCTTTCTGCTACACCATTTTGCCGAGGATTGTAGGGAGTAGTGAGCTCCTAATCCCAACCTTTCTGTAAAATGTCTTGAAATCATTTGAGGTATACTCTCTCGCTCAGTGAGGAGATTGACATTGGTCCACGCACATCTGAGTGAACGTGTCCAAAACTTCTTTTGCTTTACATGCTTCCTTTAGAATTGGTACTTGGTGAGATCACCTGCCTCACCACTTGATGGAGTCATTTGCTCCATGTTTTCAACTGTCACTGTAGCTTCTTCTCAGAGCTATTGTCTGTAGCCTGCCTGGAACAAGAACAACAAGAGCAAAAGTATTTCCAATAGCATTTTCATAAGAATATATCTATGGTAACAAGGATAATAGAATTACCAAGGTGACATGCTCGGGAACAAGAAATATCTCCTAAAGGAGATGTTAGTTCATTTTGCAAACGAGCATCTATATCAATAGTACTTACTTACAACCAAGTATGCCTAGCAGTAATAGAACCCTTCAAAGATTGTTGTCTCAACTATATCAATTATCAAACTTGATATGTGCAAATCTTAACAATTTGATCAATCAAACCTAGAACCTGGAGCCTCAATTGTTTGTTCTTCTGAATGTACTGAATCCAAGATCATCAAATGGACAAGGTATCTTGTACATTCCTTGCAAAACACAATCATGCTTTTGCTGGATGATGTAACATGAAAAGCATATACTAGACATGATCTTGACAAGAAGAGGTTAGAAACTGAATAAAAACGGTTCAATGATTAGAACAAGCTAGAAACCCTGAAATTTCAACTTTGACCAAAAAATTCAACCTTGACGTTTTTGCTAGTTGAAGGTTACCAAGAGGTGCGCTAGGCTAAGGCACACTAGAATGTCCAAGAATTATGCCTAACGTCCCACTTGAAGTGTCCAAAAAGTTAGGTTTAGGGTTTGCTACAACTGAACAATCAGAAACCCTACCTGTAGCTGCAATTGGTGCCACAACGAGCTTAACAAAGAACTACCACGCTACCTTCCAGTGGTTAGACTATCTTGAAGGTGGTGTGGACCCATAATCTGATAAAATATATGTGCTCGTTTTACCATAGACAATATCACTATTGTCACCCAACCATAGGCACACAACCACCCCCGAGCACCATAACCTTTTCTAGATAGAATGATTCCAGAAGCAACACTAGAACCAACAGAGAACCAAGAGAGTGCATCTTTCTCCAAAGATACCTCACCAAACAGAAAGTCCCAAAGCCACAAAACAAGAACAATACTTAGTTGTAGTAGTTGCACTTTCCAAGAATACCACCAAGAACACCACCGAGAAATATCACCAAGAACACCACCAAGAGATACTAGAAGGTAGGGTGCACATCTTAGGCTAGATGGCGCTAAAGAGAGAGACCAAGAACCATCCCAAAAGATCCACCTTCCATCCTTGCACCTGCAGCTCCAAACTTGCTAGACTTGATTGAGAGAGTGTGTGAAGTGAGTGTGTACAAATGAGCTAGATCATCTCTTATTTATAGTGGTTCTTGTCACTTGTCTGGGCCGACTTGTCCTTTTAGAATCTAATACTTTAATATTAATTCTATTACTGAGTTGACTTGTCTTCTAGGGTTTCTACACATCTGTTTAGGGTTTCTCTAGCTTCCAGAACATTTTAATCTGGTCAAAGGTTACACATGGAGGTTGATACTTCTCACAACTACCATAATATCAACACATCTTTCTATTAGGGCACTCCAACCTCATACATTCCAACAAGTTACCTTTACTTAATTTGCAAAGACTTTTTATCACCACCTACAAAACCTAGAAGACGTTAGCACTTTGATCCAATTGAGGCCTTCAACTTCACAAATAAACTATGGTTCATATACTCCCTTATTTTGCAAGTTCCATGCAATCATACATTCCCTTCAGAAAAGGAAAGAGGCTTTCACTATCTTTATTGGAGTTAACAAGTTCTGGATGGGAGGAGGAAGAGAATTTACTACCTTGTTCTCCCAAAAAATCAAAATTCTAATTAACTACACCTACCAACATAGTGAGAGTTCAACACATTTTACTTAAATGACCAAATTTTGTATTCATTCTTTTTCTCCCTTAAACAAAGGTCACCCAAATTTGAGCTGAATCAGGGATGAATACCTTGGGATGGCCCTTTTCCTTGCAAATATATGTATTATGGTTTACAATAACTTAAACAAAGGTCACCCAAATTTGAGCTGAATCAGGGATGAATACCTTTAAACAAAGGTCACCCAAATTTGAGCTGAATCAGGGATGAATACCTTGGGATGGCCTTTTTCCTTGCAAATATATGTATTATGGTTTACAATAACTTAAACAAAGGTCACCCAAATTTGAGCTGAATCAGGGATGAATACCTTAGGATGGCCCTTTTCCTTGGCAAATATATGTATTATGGTTTACAATAACATAACTCGCACAAACCTTAATCATCTGTTTGGTTCAACTCGTAAAAACCCTAATCTTCTTTTCGGCTCAAATTTCTTTTCTAAACCTTTAAGCCGTTTCTCATCATCAATTATCAAAGAATATATTTGAAAATTATAAGCATTTTTTTTTTAAGAAGGGAATGTTAACTCTTTCATCTTCACCCACATAATCACTTAAAAGTCTTTTATCATCAAGATCAACTCTTATCAGGAGACTTTGGCTAAATAATTTAGCAGAATTTAAAAAAGTCCATTTGGAAAAAAAACATTATTTGCTATCACTTTGTGAAAAGGAAAAACGTTTATAGATAATATAATATAAAGGTTTTTTTCAATATTGTTTAAATATGTTACATGTATGTTTTATGAGGTTGGAACATGGATATTTTTTCTTATTAGAAATTCAATATTTTCAATGCATAATTTCATTTATATAAACAAAAAATAAAATTAATATATAATAAATAGCCATGGTAAATATGATGAATATGATTATCTAATACAAGTATAGTGAATATAAGTTTAAATAATTTAGAGAATACATAATTTCATTTATATAAACAAAAAATAAAATTAATATATAATAAATAGCCATGATAAATATGATGAATATGATTATCTAATACAAGTATAGTGAATATAAGTTTAAATAATTTAGAGAATACAAAATATAGTATAGTGAATATAAGTTTAAATAATTTAGAGAATATAAAATATAATATAGTTTGTGAATACGAATAAAATTAATATATAATAAATAGCTATTATAAATATGATGAATATGGTTATCTAATATAAGTATAGTGTATATGAAGTTTAGTCAATATAGAGACTACAAAATATAATATAGTTTGTGAATACGATTAGTGAATTGCATTAGGATTCATCTTTTATATAGAGTTTGAGAGGTGATATTTGTTCAAAACCTTAAAAGTTAATAATAATTAGAATATTTATCAGTGAATTGCACTAGGATTCATCTCTTATATAGAGCTTGAGAGGTGATATTTGTCCAAAACCTTAAAAGTTAATAATAATTAGAAAATTTATCTTTTAATCTATATCAATATATTGATTTTATTACAACATATAAACCTTATATTCTAACAAATACAAAATAATACATTAAATATAATTAACTCATAAATATTGTACATAGTGTCTAATCAATGTAATACAAAATCAATATAATAAATATGATTTTCCAATACATATCCATCTTTCTTCACCAATGTTATTATTTAATATATTTTGACTTGTGAGTCCACCATATTCTCATGGTTACATTGCACATCCTAAATTTAATGTATATCTACACCTTGGGGTTTTTGAATTACATGTTAATGATGCAATGTTGTGGAATCATATTGGAGACTTAAGCAAAATAATACCACAAAATCCCATGCGAAGTAGTTTTTTTAAAAGAATAATAAGTAAATTTGTATTAGAACATACAACAATCTAGTTTTTTTTAAAAGAATAATAAGTAAATTTGTATTAGAACATACAACAATCTAGTTTTTTTTTAAAAGAATAATAAGTAAATTTGTATTAGAACATACAACAATCATCTTAGACAACATTGTAATACAAATAAAAAGGAGATGGTTGCAACTTGCTAACAAAAATGCATTGTCTTTATGCCAAAAAAGTCCTAAGCTTGTCTTTGGATTCCACATTGATAAACATAGTAAGTAACACAACACATAAAAACATAACAATGTAAAAATGATTTAGATCACTGGCCTATGAAGGGCATCTATTAATAAGCCCACCCAAGTCTCCTCAGTGTTCTCCTTAGAGTACATGTCCATGTCTAATTGATCTACAAGCATTCCCCAACAAACGTAGAAATTGGAGGGGGAGATTGAATCACTTCTCGTAGAAGGTGAAGGTGGACAAAGATGCAACACCAAAGAAATCAAAGAACTTAATTTTAACTCCAACGTCAAATATTTCCTCATCTGAATCTGCACGAAGGTCATGAATTCCTGTGCCAATTCTTTGGGCGCTAGCAACTGGGTGGCAGTGTCCACAATGCTCTAATTGTGTTCTCTATTCTCCATTGTTAGTTTCTATTCACACTCCTACCATCGATTCTATTTAAGGGTTGAGTTCATCATTGAAAACTGAGCCTTGGATACTCTGCGCTCACAATGCTTAACACCTCGTTTGACCTCTGCCAAATCACATAGAACTTGATAATTGCTCCTATAATCACAGTGAGCCATTGCTACCATAGAGGAGTTCCAAGCCAAACTCCCCCAAAACAAGATGTTGCAACATTTCGACTACTTTAGATAACAACTTGACCAATTCTTTAAGTGCTAATTGGTGGGTGGTGGTCTCCATAGTGCATTGATCTGCTTCTAAATTCCCCACTATTAATTTTTTTCCCCACTTATCTTACAATCAAATCTATTTAAGGGTCAAGTTTATCATTGAATTGTGATCCTTTGCTACCTTACATACACAATGCTTAACATCTCTTTTAATCTCTACCACTTTCCACAAAACACAACAATTGCTCTTGTAATCACAGTGAGCCGTTGCTACCACAAAGAAGGAGTTCCAAACCAAACTTCCTTGACCGAGATGTTGCAACCTTTCAATTGGACTTTAAACAACACCATGATCAATTCACTCAGAATTATGGACTGCCAAGTGGGTTTTGAACACTTCATGACTTGGGTCATTGTCAATTTTGGCCCTTACACTCACCTTTTTAACGTTGTAGAGTCCAAGAGTAAGAACATGGGTTATGGTTGTGAGCCCAACTCACAAATCTAAAACAATAGAACCACATATAGAGTGTAACCTCTCTATGGTATTGCTAATCATAATGACCACTAATGAAGGAAGGTATTGTAGTATGGAGTGGAGTGAAAGCCCTAGCTCTCCACCTTGTCACTCTTGCATGATAAGCCACCTATAATCAATAGCCATTCAATATTGAAATGCACAATAATATCATGGGAGGGGCACTCAATTAGGCATAGATAAGGTTAGTGTTGGTGTTGTGTGCTTCCAACATTTGAAAAAAAAACAATTGTTTGAAAGTCTTGACCCATTGCAATAATTCTTTGAATAAGGTGTGAGATGCGAGGATTTTGTGAGGTTGTTTGTTGTAAAAGAAGTCTTATTGCTATAGATGAGTAGTCAACCATTGTTAAATAGTGCACCCCTTGTTTCGTAAACCTTGGTAGGTTGTCATTACTTCTACCTCATTGTGGGTGGCAATGCCCAATCCCATGCAGCGCCTACAACCCTTCAATAATAAGTTAAGTAATTGTTACATTTATTTAAAATATTTTTTAATAAAATAAATAAAGACATCTAGATATTTGTGAATTTATTATTTTAAACATATTTATGTATAATATAAGATTATATAAAGAAAATAATATTTTAATGTAATGTATATGATTTCCTTAGCACAGAGGAACCCCCCCCG